>JBBPDB010000039.1:5652063-5662884 GCA_037974465.1 Brachypetersius altus | reverse complement strand
TTTCTTTTTCTCTCTCTCTCTCTCTCTGTGTCTCTCTCTCTTTTTTTCTCTCTCTCTCTCTCTCTTTTTCTCTCTCTCTTTCTCTTTCTGTCTCTCTCTCTCTCTCTCTCTCTCTCTCTCTCTCTCTCTCTCTCTCTCTCTCTCTCTCTCGTATCTGATTGTAGGTGAAATATGAGGGGGGTGCAGCTGGAGGGGGCCACTATACCTCGTAATTACATCTCATTTTATGAGTGCTACTAATAGCCCTGAGGGAGAAGGAAACAATAATAAATTAATATGAATATGAACTTCCGCTCAACAGAAATGCTCAGCACTTAATTTCAGCCCCTCTTGTGGACGATAGAACGAATAGAAAGCTCCTGATTGATCACGGCAAAGGGAGACGACCGAGGCTGGCTGTAACATAACAAAACATCTGAGGGAGACTTTACACCTGATAATCAGAACCAGAAAACGTTATTCTCCTGGAGGAAATCGCTTATGACAGACAAGATACGAAGTCTAAATTAATCCAATAAAAACTGCAGAAAAAATTCTGTACAAAATACTCTATGCCGTATGCACACATGCTATTAATACTATAGATAAATAACGTACCGTTAAGTGAATTATTAATATCACAAATTGGTTGAATTGCTGTTTTAGTGAATTGTGAGACTCTCACTGGGAATAAAGCAGTCGTTGGTGGGGAGGCTTTTCAAATCAGGTCCCGGCTCAGAACACACAGCCCCACTGAAAGAGAAATCATCAGTTATGGATTTCACACACACCTGACAGACCGGCCGGGAGGTCAAGGAGGAGGAGACAACAGCAATAATGTGCCAGAAATACAATTTCAAATTTCAGCCCATAAATTTTGCCGGATTAAAACTCACTGTTTTTATGGTTATTTTGTTTATAAAGGACTGCAGGGCCTGTAAAAAGCCTTTTTCCCGAGAGCTGTGGCTTTTACCCGGTTTCAGAAATGTTGCCTTGGATTCAGCAGCCGTGAAATATGTGAACTAGACACAGCCAAGCCTGTCTGCGTTATAGCGGCTGTTTCGAGTGATGAACTTTATTGAACTGCATAAAAACAAGCAGAAAACTGATTACATTTTATACCTGGGCTGAAGATGGACCGCGCCGAGACGTTCTCCGCAGGCAGGGCACATTTTCAGCTCAGGTTCTGATAAGTGTGGTGTAAGAGTGGATTTGACCACATTTATAAGTAAATAGGAGAGAGAAGAATCTGCCTGTCCATCACAGCCTGAACACACACCAGTGAATGAACAGGTCAGAAAGTGCTGTACTGGACAGAACTGTGTATATATTATACACTTTACAAATTAAGAGGTTCATTAGTATTTTGTTTGGTTCCTGTCTGAACCAAACATTGTATCTCCAAAATGGTAACTTTTCAGAGGAAAGAAAAAAAAGGAACTTGTTCCATTCACCACACACACACACACACACACACACACACACACACACACACACAACCACGAGAAACAGAGAGAGATAGAGAGAGGAGATAGATAGATAGATATATTACACACTGCCCGCATAACTCTATCCCTATCTATCTATCTGTCTGTCTGTCTATCTGTCTGTCTGTCTATCTATCTGTCTGTCTGTCTGTCTATCTATCTCTCTATCTATCTATCTATCTAACTTTCTAACTATCTTTCTATCTATCTATCTATCTGTCTGTCTATCTATCTATCTATCTATCTGTCTGTCTGTCTGTCTGTCTGTCTGTCTGTCTGTCTATCTGTTTATCTATCTATCTGTCTGTCTGTCTGTCTGTCTGTCTGTCTATCTGTCTGTCTGTCTGCCTGTCTCTCACTCTATATATATATATATGAATATAGTGTGTGTACATATATTTCTGAATATACATAATTTATAAAATAAATGGGAGACTGATATTACTACTCATGCATATCTACCCTTTTTGCACACACAAGTCTGTTTGGTTTGTTCATTGTTTGTGCATGACGTCACATACGTATTATATGTGTATTCATATCCACTATATATGGAAGTTTGTGTAATAGTTTGTAGAGACCATCTGAAAGCCCCAGCTTGACATTTCATCATGAATGGACCGGCAGAAATGGTCCGATATGATCTCATTATACTGACACGCATTGCACTTAACCTTTCTCAGCTCTCTGTTTCGGAGGTTAGGTTTTGGTTTTGGTTTGGTTTCAGCAGTGATAAACACCAGGGTACGTTTCTGTGGATAGACTGCAGGAAATCCCTACATACATGCGTTATCTTCCATGAGATAAAGAATTCAGCCAGTATCTGATTAAGCACCCCTGTCTGTCCCTGTCCCACACCCAGACTCCCGAGCGTTCACATTCGCTCACACAGGCTGCAAACCCCAAACTTCCAAACAAACATTAGAGAGGCTTAAAATAGCTGCTGGGCCGTTTCCTGGATGTCACGGTGGTGCTAGCCGGTGCCCGAACAATCCCTGCCTGTGTTTCCCAGCCGGCGCTGCCACCGCACACGGGCGTCGGAACTGCGTTCAGGAATTCAGAGCAGGGCAGCGGCGGCCGGAGCCGATTCCTCCCAGAGAGTTCCACTGGGAAAGCCAGCAAACGTAAACAAATAATGGCGCTTGTGCAGAATGGGGGCGGAAGTGGGAGGGTTTCGGCCAGAGCGGGGGTTTAGAGTGTGTGTGTGTGTGTGTGTGAGTGTGAGAGAGGCAGGGAGTGTGTGCTTACATTTGAATGTCCTTAGGTTGGGCCTGAATCCGGTTACCTTTATGCCAGGACTGATAATTATGTTAGTTTTGCGGAGGGTAAATTTAAACAGACGCACACCGCACACACTCTGTGTCTGTGTAGGTGGTGCTAGCAGATGTATTCTTATCCAGTGGTGTAAAGGCACTGAGGCCTGGGGTCGTGGTTAGTGCGCCACATGAGGTCATTATTGCAGCCATCATAACCAGCCTTGGCAGAGACGGGGCAAAAGTGAGTGAACAAGCATTTGTTTCATTTCGTTCACGGAAGAAGCGCAGCATATTCACCGCCTTTGCAGCGAGATCCTAATTACGCGGCCGGTCCCGGCTCTTAGTGCTGGTGTAATTTCACCGGCTGGCTCCACTGGGGGTATTCATGAGTCGCCTGTGTCCAGAACTTCCCTGCCGTCTTGTTTTCACCTCAGAAATCTCCCCAGACACAGAGCCGAAGTAGGGCCACTCTCTCTCTCTCTCTCTCTCTCTCTCTCTCTCTCTCTCTCTCTCTCTCTCTCTCTCTCACACGTGTATAATTTATGGCTGCCGGGTCCTTGATCAATTGATAGCAGGGAATCCTTTGGTAAATAGAGTTTTAGACACATTGCCAATAGACCTGGGCTATTGATTGGAATGTAAATTAAAAACTTAATCAGGTCTCCGAGATAAGATTTATCTCCGCCCACAGCAAATTGCAGGGCAGCCGCGGAGACAGGCGGAGCGGCGGCGAGGGAGCGCTGCCCTCCGAGAGCGTGCCAGGCCGGGGTACGGGCAGGCAAACCACACCGTCGCCCTCAGTGTTGCACCATAATGCATGCTTGTTCCAATCTCTCTCTCACATAGACACACACACATAGGCACACACAGACAAACACACACTCTCTCTCAGACCCTAGAGTGTGCTAAGAGTATTTGAGATAGTGGATTACATTGTCAGACGGTTGAGAAATCCAGATTGGCTTTAAAAAGATTGATTGTATTCCCCCCCCCCCTCCAGATTAGTTTTGCAATCTTCACCCCTTCAACTAAATTTTTTCACACACTTTGCTGGCGTCGTGGGCTCTGGTGAAATATGTAAATCGTTAAACTTTTGCCCCGTTTCTTCAGTATAAATCCCACACTGGTCATTTTTTTGCGCAGGAGAAATTCCACGTCCATTTATGTACACTATCATCGTGTACATATTCCGGCCGCTCCATATTTTATGTGTATTAAGACAATCTTTTTGAATTGCACATTGATTAGGTTATGGATTTTCACCTTAATTGCTGTGGGGAAATTTTCTCCATCTCGACCCGTCTTCATTATTAATATCGGGAAATGGAAAACGCATCCAGATGAAATATCTCGCCGCAGAAAGGGAAGCGGGTCCCGCTCTGCCGCTGGAAGGAGGAGGGACGGGTTTCCGCGCCGGTATCTCGCCTGCGAGCGGCCATGATAACAGGCGTTTAGCGTGATTTTAAGCCTGGCTAGCTTCAGTAGCACCGTACTCCTCAGATCTCTCCCCTTCTCTGTAATTAAAACCAACATTTAGTCTGTGATTAGAGGATGAATTAGACTCCTCTGTGGGATTATGCCGCGCTCATTATCTCTCCCCCATTCTATTGCGCATATTCAGGAGAGAGAGCGCGAGAGAGATTGTAGCTCACCCGGAGTTAATCTGCAGGTGAGAGACGCGCGACGGCTCTCCACAGAAGAGCGGATTCAAGAGGAAAAAGGTGGCAACCATAATTAGCGACCCACACAGATCATAATGCGTGGCTGATCATACGTCTGGGGTTAGCCTCATGCTAACAAGCAGTTTCCCAGCACAAAGGAACTTAGCCTAGCTCCCAAGCTAACAGGTAGGCCACGCCAGCCCCCATCCCACCAGCCACTGGTGGTGGGGGGGGCGTAGGGGGAGTCCGTAATAGGCTCTTTGTCAGATAAGCTGTGGAAAGACTCGTTTAGTTAGTAAAAGTGCAGGGGGGATCCTGGCCTGATAAACCCACTGTTTCCCTCTGTAATACCCAACAGCTAAAATCAATAGGCGGGATAATGCTGCCGCTAGTCGTCCGGTCTTCTTTATCTCGCCTTGCTTCAGCTCGCGTATAGGAACGGGCGTGTGTTGGATGGGTATGAATTAGAGGGGGACAGGGACCCAAAACCCTGATCAATCATTTTTAATACATTGTTCGATCAGGACGGAATCATATCACATCAGACAGATGTTTAGATTGGACTGATTGCTTGTGCATTTCTCCTATTTTATAATGTTTACGTTTTATAAACACTTTTATAAACACTTGCATTGACTGATTTGTGAAGTTTCGCAAATCAGCTTTGGCCCTCGGTTCCTATTGCATCTCTAGTCATTTTTCTTCCTTTTTTAATTTGTGGTGTTTCCATTTTTTTCATTTTTCTCTTTTTTTTTTTGTTGTTGTTATTCTTAGAGGCCTCTGGAAGGGAAGCCTGGTGTGGAGTAGCAGGCATAGATCAGCCTTGCTCTGGTGATATTTGTGTAACTGGGGAGGACAATCCGAAGTGTGTGTGTGTGTGCGTGTGTGTGTGTGTGTGTGTGTGTGTGTGTGTGTGTGTGTGTGTGTGTGCATGTCTCGTCTGTGGTGTGTATGTTCCTATGCAGGTCAGGTGTGTGTGTAAGGGAAGCAAGTCCCTGTCAGCACTTCGACCAGGCGCAATGACTGAGTGTGTGTTTGTGTGTGTGTGTGTGTGTGTGTGTGTGTGTGTGTGTGTGTTTGTACACCCATGCATCACTTTACCGCATCCTAACATGAACAGATCAACATGTTTCATGACAAAGAGAGTGTAATTATTCCTGCTTAACTGGATGTATCATCACTTTTTTCTATTCACAGTATTTTTAAATGCAGCACCACAACATCATCTTATCAGATGCCATATAATCAGACATCTGTCAGATAATCAGTGACTTGATTGCTGTATCACCCAACACTGATATGAAGCTACTTCACATAGTACATGTGTGACTCAGGGAGAGTTTAGTTGGAAGCATTTGGCTCTAAATCATACATGTCATTTGGGCTGAAAAGTATATTGTTTATTTGTAAACCTTCACTGTATTCACAGAGTGGGATTGTACGATACGCAAGCCTTTAACCAAACAATCCACTGAGTGCTATGAGCATTTTGACCAATCTCTGATGTTCTTTGGGTGTTTAGATGAATTAAGGCACACAGTTTGGATAAAATAGACTGGCCAGACTTCAGCCACGGCACACCAAGTGTTCACTATTGTGTTTAAACCTGTTATACAGTGGCAGTATAATGGAGGTATGGTTTTGTGTTCATATTGTGTGGCCCTAGTGTTAATGCTAGCATGGTCCTCTGAGGAGCGGTGTGGAAGTCGACTCTCTGTGGCCTCCACAGTGTGGCTTTGAAATACAGCCTCAGGTGCTGGCCCAGGCGGTGGGGGTTAGCGCGCGACACCCTCACCCAAAGTGCAGTGTATTAAAAAGCAGTCGAGCCCCAGAACCCAGTATATCACGGCGAGAGAGAGCCGGCGATAAGGCCCGCCTGGCCGACTGTGGATCAATGAAGGTTACTGACATCATATCACAAAGTGAAAACCAGAGCTTCACCCCCGGCTATTTATCAGCCAAGCATCGAGGGGGGGGGGGGGTCTTCACCATTTTCTCTCTCTCACTTTCCCCCAGCCCCCCTCCCCCCTCCTCCTGGGTGACCGTGGCTCCCTGATGGTGTTTGTGTGTGATCTCTATACATCTCTGGTGGAGGTCTGGACGATCGACATTGACGTTCCCCTCAGAAACCTCAGTGTGAGAGAGGCGGCCACTGGGACAGTTTCCCGTATCCTGTCGTGTCGATACGGACGATGGCGTGTTTGGGCTCACAGAGCTATTTTCGAGGAACTTAATTGGCTATTGAATGGTTTTAGTTTTTTTTTTAATCAAGTATTTTGATCATGGCTGAAGGTATCGAGCGAAAGGTTTGTGCACTGTAATTTCCCATCCTGTAATCTTGCGCCGCTCGAAAAAAAAAAAAAAAAAAAGCTGGCAAGAAATGATTTCTGCGCCGAGCGCCGAGTGAGAGTCGAGGCATGTCTCGGGAACGTCTGGCTCTGGTAAAACATTTATGACCTTAACCTCTTTACTGACCTTTCAAAGCCTCTTGCAGGCTCTCACTTTCTCTCTCTCTCTCTCTCTCTCTCCCTCTGTCTCTCTCTCTCTCTCACTCTCTCTTTCTCTCTCTCTCTCTTCCCTTGCTTGTCTATTTCAGGGCTCACTCTCTCCCTCTGTCTCTCTCTGTCTTTCTCTCTTTCTCTCTCTCCTTCAGTCTGTCTCTGTCTCTCTCTCTCTCTCTCTCTCTCTCCCTTTCTCTCCTTCTGTCTCTCTCTCTCTTTCTCTCTCTCTCTCTCCCTCTGTCTCTCTCTCTCTCTCTCTCACTCTCTCTTTCTCTCTCTCTCTCTTCCCTTGCTTGTCTATTTCAGGGCTGCCTCTCATGTTAGATTCTGTGACCATGTACTACAGGGTATATATATATATATATATATAAATGTGTGTGTGTGTGTGTGTGTGTGTGTGTGTGTGTGTGTGTGTGTTATGTGCACAAGCCCATGCAGTCTCAGGTAGCATATGAGTTCCATTTATCAGCTGCCTGGGGCACAATGTGGAGGATTTCCCCCAATGGGCGAGTGTGTAACTGCTCTGTCAATAGCTGCTTGTCAAGGCTGTGGAGAGCGCAGGGAAAAAGGCCCCTCATTCCATGCACTGGAGCCACTTATTGAGCAGCCAATAGCTATTTACCTCCTGACAAGAGGAGGAAGAGAAGGCCCCAGTCCAGTCAGTGAGTCTCTTTCTCTCTCTCTCTCTCTCTCTCTCTCTCGCTCTCTCTCGCCCTCTCTCGCCCTCTCTCACAAGTCTCACTCTCTCGTATGCATTTGTTCCTAAGCAAAGTTAGGGCATGTGATAAAATCAAACAAATACGCTATAACCAAGCCACATTATGGATTGCAGGGATATTTTTTACAGTCTCTAGTCAGTTAAAGCATAGGTAAACAGCTGACTGTGATAGAAGGCCCTTATATAGTTCACCTGATGCATGTGTATGCATTTGTATTGGCCTAGTTTATGCTATACATACTGTGTACATGTGCACAGGGCAGATGGGCCGGCCGGGGCCCTAAAGAGACCTTCTGAAGTGTGTTTGTGTATATATTTGTGTATATATCTGTGTGTGTGTGTGTGTGTGTGTGTGTGTGTGTGTGTGGAGGTGTGCCTTTGTTAGCGAAGGCAGGTCCAGGTAGTTTGGAGCGTCCGGTGGCGAGTCCAGGCCTGGGCTTTGTGTGGCGCTTGCTGCTGTAAAGCCCTGCTTCCTTTCTGGAATCTCTGTGTTGACAGAGAGCATCTGGCCTTTGGGAGAACTTCCAGTGCTCTGCTCCTCTCCATACAGAATCTTCATATTCACTCACTGTTAGGGATGTCCTGATCTGCTTCAAAATACTGGAATCAGAACGGATTCAAATCTCTTTCTTTGGCTGTAGTAAGCCCATTCCAAGTCCTTTCTTAAAGAGCCCATCATAGAAACAAAATATTTTACACACTCCTTAAATATATCACGCACTCCTCGTCCCGTACGGTCCATAAAAACAGCCCTTTTTAATTCAGTGTTTGGGTTCTGGCACAAAAAAAACAACTCATTTATAAACATCCGACTTTGAAGCAGAACCTTTTAGCACCGCCCATTCACACAAATGTTAGGTGGACTGTTTTGGCCGGGACTACTTTTCAAAGGAGGCACAATTCAGGGTAGCCAATCAGAATAGAGATCATTTAAATCTGTCAGATTTAAAAGGCATAGTTACCAAAACAGCCAGAATCACGACTGTTTTAGTCCACAGCCAGAAATGTTTGAGGTGAACTTCGGGGCGAGCAAACTCAAAGACGAATGTGTGGTTTAGGCCCTTTAAAACTTTTTGGCCTGATTTGTGGCCGATTTACACCGCTGGCACATCCACACCAATGAACATCATCCGCAGCCTTCAGCATTTTCAGAAGTTTACAAGCGGTTCGAAAGTGTGAAAGGATAAAGTCTAAACAGATCCAACATTTGTAATACACTGCATTTATGACACAAATACGATCGCCGTAATTTCACAAAAACATGGTTAAACGTGTGCATATACATATATATATATATATATATTTTTTTTTAAATGCACTCATTAGCGTATTCAGTGCACTGTAAAATAATGGCATAAAAAGGAAGTCAGAATACAAAAGCGTTCTAAGCGTGACTTTCCTTGCAGATGATTTTAAAGGAACTGGCAGCGTTGCATATGTTACTTCAGTCTGATTGCACAATATTGACCAAACCGCAGTATTAAGTGGCTCGGATGGGGGGTAAAACCCTCAGTGGGCCTCAGCGTGGCGGAGACCTTCCCGGCCCAGGTCGCGTCCCATCCGGCAGTCACACCCTGCGAAAACCCCCAACCCGCCCCCCCCCCACCAGTGCCCTCCAGCTCCTCACACCTCTCCTCTGCTGGCCCCGCGCCCGCACCCCTCGGTGAATGCCTGTTTTGATGGGTATTTCATTTAAGCTGATCTGCTTTGATTCAACAAACAAAAGGAGCTTTCTCTGTGATGTGTGCTTTTTTTTCCCTTCCCTCGATTTCCGTACGCTTTTGTTTTCTTTAAACTCTCTCAACACTCACTCTCTCTCTCTCTCTCTCTCTCTGTCTTTCTGGCTCTCTTGCTCTCCCTCTCTCTTTTTCTGCGGGGTCGAGTGTACTTTGGGCCTGTTGGGACACGTCTGCTGCTCCTGAATCAGAGAGAGAGATTAACCCGTGCTGGCCTATGTTGTAGACATGCATGTGCATGCACACGTGTACAAGCAAACTTCCAAGCCAATCAGAGGGCGCCTCCTGCCCCTATCAGCTCGCCTCATCAGGGATATGAGAAAGGACGCGCCGCACATGAAAGGGAAAAGAGCGAACGCTCGCACACCTCCTGACAAACATACCACACACGAAAGCAGCCCCCCCCCCCTTCAGCAGCCGGGGTTTCAGCGGGGGGTCGCCAAATTGGAAATGTATTTCATGTTTATTAAGTTGAAATGAGACGTTAATTCCGTGTTTCCAGAAAAAAGCAAAAACAACAAAAGCTGAAAGAAATGGCACAGAGTCGTGCTAGAGCAGCATCTTTAAGACGTCCCGCTGCTAAAGGACAGCTGTCCAAATAAAGGGCTGAGGGGAAAAAAGCACCAGAAAAACACATTACAGAAACGTTTGACAACAGTTGCTCTGTAATCTGGTATTACTTCCACAAGCGGAGGGGAAGACCCGGGGTCCTGTCCCGGGCCGGTCCAGGGGGAGACACTCGGAGGGGGAGGAGGGCTTGGTTTCAGATGAGAGGAAGGATAATCCGTGTGTGATCTTGTGAAGACCACGGCTTGACTGATATTCTTTCACCAATAAGGTGCCATCGATTTAGCAACTATTCCATTTACCTTTTTAAAATGATTTTAGTATCATTGGTTAGTTCCTTAAAACCAGCCAATTGAGAAGTGGGCGACAGCATGTTGGCCCAGGCCCTTGGGAAGTCCTGTCCTTTCCTCCGCTCCTGGTTCAATGATTCTGGAGTGACGTTAGCTTCCTCCAACCGGCTGCGTTTCAGTGGGCTTCCTCTTTAGTGGGTCTGTGGCCACCGGCTGCCCCCTAATTCTAAAGCGACACGCTCCCACCCCTCTCCTTCATGCCGCCTTTTTCCTTCCCATGTCCTCGTCTCCCTGTGGACTCGGAGTATATGCGTGTTTGTTTTTGTACCTTTCCAGGACTGAGCAGAAATGACCCACCATTTAAAAATTGGGCCTGGAAAACTCGGATCACGCTCCAGAACATCAGCAGCCGATCTTCTATGTTCTGTAAGTCGTGACGTGGGCCACCATGGAGTTTGACCAGGAGATTTGGGGAATTTGGAGGCCAAGTCTGCCGCAGTGGACACTCTGGTCCTCGAACCATGAGCACTGTGTGTTCAGAACCCTTTACAGGGAACTCTGTAATGAGATAATTTTTTGATGCTATGTTGATGCTAACACATACATACAATATATATATATATGTA
>JBBPDB010000039.1:5637813-5645313 GCA_037974465.1 Brachypetersius altus | reverse complement strand
CTATCTCTCTCTGTCTCTGTCTCTCTCTCTCTCCATCCTTCTAATAGATCCGTGTCAGCCCTGGCTGTCATGGCAGTGTGTGAGCCTCTTTCATGCGGTATTTGACTCAGGCCTGCAGTGGAAGATTCCTCCCTTTGAGACGATGTGTAGAGCCTTTCAAAACGAGCCCGTGTGTCATCTTAACCTTCGAGAGCAGGGTCAGCCCCTGTTGAAAAGAGTGCTCCGCTCCAGGCAGAGAAGAGAGGGAGAACCTCTCTTCATGTCGCTCGGAAAACCTCTCATCACTCGCATTCCTGCACCATCCTTTTTCTCTGCTCCTCGCCGCTCTCCTCTCTCTCTCTCACTTTCGCTCACACTCTCTACCTGCCTCTCTCTCCCATCGCCTCTGTCTGTGGCTTGCTCACTCAACCTTTCCTGCTCTCATAAGCTATCTCTCTTTTCCTTCCCCTATCTCTCTCTCTCTTTCTCTCTCTCTCTCTCTTACTCTCATTCTCACTTTTCTCTATCATTTCTCTCTCGTTAAGACAAACAGGGATTAGGGCCATCTTTGTTCCTCTTACTCTCGTTCTCTCTCTCTCTCTCTCTCTCTCTCTCTCTCTCTCTCACTTTGTCTCTCTCTTGCTCTCTTTCTCTCACCAACTTTCTCTAGCTCTTTCTCTACCTCTCTCTCTCTCTACCTGTCTTGCTTTCTCACTCATCTCTCTCAGTTCTCTGTCTCTGTCTCTCTCTATCATCTTCTGAGTGACTTGTAACTCGAGACCATCTCTGTTCCTCTCTCTCTCTCTCTCTCTCTCTGTCTCTCTGCCTATGTCTCTCTCTCTCTCTCACTGGGTCGGCCTAGTAGGAAATAAGAGTGGCCTAATCAGGCCTAATAAGAATGTGTTATTGATGGTGGGGCTGGTGAGAGGCCCTGAGCTCTGCACAGACACAAAGAGGCAGCAGACAGGCCTGGTGTTCTGTTACCCTGTCTGGCCTGAGAACTGCGCTCAACCCTGGCACTGAGCACTCTCACTGTCTGCCTCATATCCTAATGACTGCCACGGCTAATCCCATCACTGGTGCAGCGCCGAGCTCCTCCTATGCGCTAGCAGGTACTTCCATAAAGGTAGCGAATCCTCGCGGACCTCTTTTCGGTTCCTAGCCACCTTCTCTTCGACTGTAACCTCAATAGTCTAGAGATTAATGAAGTTCTGTGGAACTTGCATGTCACATTAAGTCTTTTTTTTTTGCTGTTTCCATGTTGTCAGACCATATAATTTCTAAAACTTTAAAGGCTGAGCCTAACAAATGTAACTCTCTCCCTTTTTTTTTTTTTTTTTTTTAATGAATCCTACTTAATTAAGAAGCAATGAGAAGTCCACAGATAGCATTCCGTAATTAGCTTAAGCAGAGGCTGCTGTAACCAGATCCACTGCCTTAATGGCAACACAAGGCCCTGTGAAAAGCATCATTGTTCTCCGGATAATTGTGCATTTAGTTAACGCGGGACGGAGGGGAAGGCGCTCCTTGTTAGAAGAGCTTGGCTAGGGCTGTCGACAGCTGGAGGCGGAGACCAGGATGAGTACCAGGGGGACGGGGGGCGCTGTTGGCCCTGTGCCCGCCGTGACAAGCCCACTTGTGCCCTCTGGTGAAATCCCTGTGGCATGCAGAGGAATTAGCCTTCCCCTGGGCAAGGGGGGCACGTGTGTTAATTATATACCCCTGAATGTTAATGAATGAAGAGGGATCAATAAAATAAGGCAGATGTATGCAAACAGCTTGCTAATTATGCTGCCTAATGACGCCTGCTGGAGCGGGCCATGGCTCAGATCGGAAAAGGAGGGTGAGAGAGGAATGATGCTGAAGAGAAACACTTTAGAGTATCTGTTGCATCCCCCCCTCACACACACACAAGTTAAACAAGTTATAAATTATTCCCACTAGGCAAACTGATACATCAGGAGATCTGTTTTGTGTTTTAGGGCTTCGCTAAACTTCTTTGTTCATATTCTTAGGGTTTGTTTTGTATGTAAACATAGATTCAAGCTATATATCCGTGGTGCGGTCTCTGAGCCAGATCTGGGAGTAGGGGCAGATCCTTTTATGAGGTAGGGTTGGGTAAGGTTAGGATTCATCGGCCAGGTTCACCTGCTTGGAGCTCAGCCTGCTCTCTGAGGCCTCCATTGTATCCAGCCAGCCGGAGCTGTTAGAAACCCTATACCTGCCTTTAAGCAGAGAGGGAGGGCAGCCAAGAATTAACTGCTGCTTCGTCCTGGCAGTCACAGAGGATGCTGCCTGCTTCCATTGATAGGGACTTTGGTGAGACAGCAGGAAAGAAAAGAAGGATAAGCAACAGAGGGAAGAAAGACAGTGACCCCCCCCCCACACACCCTTCCCCACTCGTATACCCACCTCCTCTGTTCACAGATCAGTTTTTATAGATGTGTGTAGATCAGAGTTGTACACCCCGGGCTGCCAGTATTATACACAGAGTTTATTTGAACGTATAAAGCCTCAGCTTTGTACTTCCTGCAGCAGGATGTTGCTGGTGTCAGGTATCAGTGTCAGGTGACTGGGCATTTCAGATTTGTAGCGCTGCTCTCTTTGTGCCCCATATAAGATACCCACTAAACAACAATTGCTTGAAGGTGCCACCCCCTCCCACCCCTCACCCTCTTTGTTTTGAGACATCCTGGGAAGTGGCACCCTGTTCCTATCGCATGGCTCCGTTCCAGGGCTGGAGTCTATCCGAAGCTCGCCAGCGTGAGGAACAGTGTGCCGGAATGAGAAACGGCCTGGGACCAGTAGGAGCTGCTCGGCGCTCCTGACTTTGTGAGCCCCTTTACTGCAATGAAAACGGAGATCCGAGGCAAGACACGCTTTCCGTAAGGCATGGCGTGTTTTTATTGCGCCCGGACGGACTTGGCCTGAGGATATGATTACAGCCCAGCTCTGCCTCGGGGGGGAAAACAAAACCCTAGTCCACCTTCAGAGGCCAGGACTTTCCAAGGAGAGGCCAGAGAACAGGTGGTGACCCTCACGGCCTCGGAGTATATTATTGACCAAGGTCCGACACCCCGATTGATTGCTTTATTGTATTGCCATGAACCTCAGTGGCCAGAGACCTCGTGTTGACCCCGAGCCAGACAGAGTATCGCTGTGACCCTCACCTTCGCGGAAGAGTTATGTGGCTGTGACCTGCTCTTTGATGAGCGTAGGCTTGACCTGGTGGACCGTTGGCCGCCTGGCACCTGTCCCAGTCACCTTCACGCTATCGCAGGATGTAATTTAAAGGCTGCCGGGCCATTTGAGAGGCTAGCATCCATACGGGGCGGGTCTCGGTCCTGACTCGAGGCCCCACATACGACCCCAAATGTGTTCATCATGTCAGCTAGAGACGAGGATGAGGCAAGTCCCTATTAATCTTCTTCAAATTACAGCTCCACAGGAATGGATTTGTATTACCGGTTACTCAACCATGTGCTCAAAAGGGGGGGGGGGTAGCGAGGTGCTGTTGGGCTCTTAGCAGCCCAAACCAAGTCTGGAAAATGGTTTGCAAGCATGTGAGTATTCATTTTCTAAGGCCTGTATTAGCCCAGGACGGTACAAGGACAGTGTCCTCTAGAAACAAACACCATGGGTGCTGCACTACTGATCTCTCTTTTTCCTTTTTTTGACTCTTTGGATGAGACAGACATATCTGCTCCCTCTGGGGTTGTGACTGACAGGCAGGCTTGCTGGATCTCTTGTGCTCTACATACGCTAAGCTGTCACTCCATCACCTTGATCAAGGCTTGGTAGACAAGCAGCTAGCAGGAGAACAACATGCTCCGAACAAGAAGCGCAAACACAAGCATCTCTCTGTTGTTCTCTCGTTCTCCTCCCCCCCCCCTCCTATTACCCGCAGTATTACCTTTGTTTTATTTGCTCGCGTCTTAAGTGGCAGCTTCCCGAGGTTTCCATCAAAGCTCTTGATGTAAGGGAGGGATGCTTTAAATGTTTGAATAATGAAATCTCACTTTAACGATCTGAGGGCAAGAGAAGCAGATCTAAGCCT
Organism: Brachypetersius altus; assembly: GCA_037974465.1. Lineage (NCBI taxonomy): Eukaryota > Metazoa > Chordata > Actinopteri > Characiformes > Alestidae > Brachypetersius > Brachypetersius altus. Next base: position 5,641,277 of record JBBPDB010000039.1, on the reverse strand, counting down.
CTCTACCTGTAGTACGGCAGCATTGCGCACACGAAAAGGCGCGCCGCAGATTCATCATTCTATCATGTTCACCACTCCTCCTGATCAGTCTGAGGATGGCTACCGTGGAGAGTGGGACTCAGTGGGTAATGCCGTTTGATGTGGATGCTGTAGCCGTCTTCAAAGCTGTATACCAAGGCCACTGTTCGTTTGGAGGGTCTGCATACTGTGCGGAGGCAGCGTTTGATGAGCCTTACCTAACTCCGTGCTGCTCCTCCGCAGCCTGCTCTGTTCCGAGCCCTGGGAGACGTCACTCAAGCGAGGACATTATTAGCCCTCAGTGTGGCCTCAGCCTCCGCTGAATGACACATCATAGAAAATCATTCGTATTGGTCACCGATCTGATCTCAGACACCCTGTCTGGCAGCGAGGACGGTGGATACAGTGTTTACTGAAAACACAGAGTGCATGTGTATATTAGGACCATCTGAGTACTTTACTGGCGCTCCAAACATACCTGGCCAGAGAAGGGAATGTACGACCACGCCCCCAGCAGCACCTCTGCTGTCTCCCTAATTACAGTTAGTCTAATGATAGGGTGGCTACAAGGCTAACAGGTGTTGCTTATGCTCTCAGTGGCTCAAAACACACCCCCCCACACACACACACACAACCCCATACGCACAAACTCGCTTTCAGTCTTTCTGGCTGTTTACTTCTGTTTTGGTCTGTCATTATCATGTTTCTTTGGAACGAAACTGCACAAACCAGAAGTGTACCGATGGTGATCCTTGCGTGTGACTGCTGACAGTGTTCTTTGTATTAACAGCTGTAGCGGTTTATTCCCTGGAATACAGGGAACAAAACTGGCTCCGATTGGAAAGAGGCGTCCACCTGTTTGGTCAGTGATGAGCTGTTTTGTCCTGGTCAGCTCCAGGACAATGTTACTTCTTACACTGTTGGCCACCTCTCAGTAGTCTTTCTGCTTTTATCCCGGCTGTGACCTAGACCAGCCACCAAGCTTCCCTGCCCCCTTCAGAAAGGAGTGCACCTGCCATCCCGGAGTCCACTCTAATTAGACCTCCCCAATTACAGGTCCTAAGCCAATTAGATGCCCTCTCATCTTACACGGTGCCTCCCCCTAGCACGGGGCATCTGTTAGTGACGGACGCAGCGTAGAGCCAAGCTGAGATGCAATTTAGGAGTTGGGGGGGCTGACACCTTTGCACTACTCTCTACAGCCTATGCAAATACATGCCCCGGCCACCCTGCACTTGCTGCAGTATGAAGCACTATTTGCATAGCCGATTTAATAGCTCAGCTAATCCCTGAAACCTTTTCCCCAAAAGTGGCAGCTGAACACCCTCTGAACCATTTCTGTGGCCACAGTCCATACTAGTATTATTTTGATCACATGAAAAACCTGAAAACTTCTATCTAATCACTGCCACCCAATCAAAAGGGTAAAGTTTAATCAAAGTGAATTGATTCATCGTGACAGCCCTTTAAAAACTCAGGCTTTTTCTTGTCTTGCGAAGCTCGCACAGGTCATAACTTTGACGTGGAAACTGTTTTGTTTAGTAAGTCTCAGGAAAATGCTGACAAGAGGGAAGTCGTGTGTGGTGCTGCAATGCCGTGCGTCCGCATGCGAGTGTTTACACACTAAGCCATGTGGCTTGTTTCCCATGTTGTCTTGGCGTATGTCAGGCTCTACACCCTCCCACACACATGCCCAGAGTACTGGCAACCACGCCGGAGTTAGAAACTCTGTATAACTCCGTATATATAGTACTATATCTGGCTCAAACACATGCAAACACACATACACACACACACACACACAGCTGGCATGTACCACACTCTCTCATGCTATGTGGGGATCGAGAGGGGTGGTGTAAAGGCCCGGAGTTAAGATTGAAAGTGCTTTGCTTGTGATCTCGCCTGCCGTTTCCTTCCAGCGCTTGCGGCGCTCTGGTCCTGGGCCCCGGCTTGTTTATCTTGCTCGCTGGCATGCTTTCTCAATGTCAAAACAATGACATCATTAATTAAGCTCCCATTTAACGCAGGGCTCCCAGCCCGTGCTGATTCCAGCGCTTCTCGGCAGCCTGCATGCTCCTGCAACGTTCTGAGAGAAGAACTTAACGTTAGTGGAGTCTTTAGAAGCGATGCAGCAGTGTGGTATGCCGGATTAGTACTGATGTAGACCGTAATAAACAGAAACCTTGGTCAGGCTAGTGCTAGGATACTGAGTTTTAATTATGGTCCACATAAAACGGTGCGGTTTTAAAATGTTATGTCTCCATTGTGGTAGTGGGTATTTTTGCACTGGCTGCTCTGTTTTGCCGCACTCGTAATAGGTATTGAGTTCGCGGAAATTGTCAATTGGAGAGAAAAAGCTCCCTCGTTTTTGGCATCAGTGAGCTCTAGACACGGACTAATGCGAGCGCCGCTCTTCCTTTTTTCACTGCAGGCCCCGATTCCACTCTTATCAGTCCGCCTTGGCTGCAGCCTTGTCCACCAGTGTCACAAGAACAGCTGTGTGTGTGCACGGCAGATAGGCAAACAGGAGAACCCCCGCCTCCCAGTTTGCTCACTGTGCCTTGAACAATGCAACACGCACACGTACACAACACACGGTTTTGTAACATTGTTTGCGCTAACTCCCAGTTAAGCCATCAGGTTCGTTCAGCATGGCACAAGGGGGAACTCGCCGGTGCCAAATCTATCTTCAGGAACCTCGTCTCTTTTTTTTCATCTCTTTCTTTTTCTTCCGCCCTTTCCTTCTTAATCCACCTGGCTTCCAAGCCGGGTGAGAGAGATGATGGACAGGAGTTTATTCCTTTGCTCACGGTGTGCTGAGTGGGCCCAGTCTTCACAACATAAGGTGTCTGCTTTGAAAGGCCTGTGTGTTACTCCACAATGCCAAAGATAACTCCAGCGGGCGCGATCCTGATTTGTCTGTACTCAACCTTTGTAGTTGTTGGCATGTCCCATAAGTCTGCCTTACGCACTATACATTCCCTGGCCCCTGGGCAGGGCCCTGGGAGACCCTGGGCTTGTTTTAGGAGGTAGGTGTGTGTGTGTGTGTGTGGGTCTAATCCTGACAGCCCTCTCCTCAGACCCATGCTTTCAGAGAGAGAGAGGCTTCTTTCATTGGTTTGGAGCCCCTGATCCTGCAGATAATTACACAGCAATGTAAATTACAGCAAGGCACTGTTGGACCACGGCCCTGACTGCAAACCCCCCCCTTCATCGTAGAGTTCACAGTTAAACACAACACGCCACATCTTAGCATGAACCCGTAACTGTGGTCACCCTTGGATAAATCCTTAGCAGATGACCGTTTCTCTCTCTCTCTCTCTCTCTCTCTCTCTCTGTTTCTCTCTCTCTCTCTCTCTCTCTCTCTGTTTCTCTCTCTCTCTCTCTCTCTCTGTTTCTCTCTCTCTCTCTCTCTGTCTCTCTCTCTCTGTCTCTCGCTCTCTCTG
>JBBPDB010000039.1:5612446-5635701 GCA_037974465.1 Brachypetersius altus | reverse complement strand
TCTCTCTCACACACAATCTCCCTCTCTCTCTCTCTCTCTCTCTCTCCTTCTCTCTCTCTCTCTCTCTCTCTCTCTTTCTCTCTATCTCTCTTTCTTTCTCTCTATCACTCTCTATCTCTCTCTCTTTCCCTCTCTCTCTCTCTCTTTCTCTCTATCTCTGTTTCTCTCTCTATCTCTCTCACACACACTCTCCCTCTCTCTCTCTCTCTCTCTCTCCTTCTCTCTCTCTCTCTCTCTCTCTCTCTTTCTCTATATCTCTCTTTCTTTCTCTCTCTAACTCTCTCTCTCTCTCTCTCTCCTTCTCTCTATCTCTCTTTCTTTCTCTCTCTATCTCTCTCTCTCACTCTCTCTCTCTCTCCTTCTCTCTATCTCTCTTTATTTCTCTCTCTCTGTTTCTCTCTCTATCTCTCTCACTCTCACTTTCTCTCTCTCTGTTTCTCTCTCTCTCTCTCTCTCTCTCCATCCCATGCTGTCTATCTAATGCTCTTTGACTCGCTTTCTCTTTCTCACTCTCTCGGTTTATAGTGTCCTGTCACTAGCTCCAGGTTTCAGGCCTGGTCATCTGATGAGGATGGACAGATATCCTCCAGTTGCATCCTCATCCCTTTAAATCTGAGCTTTCAGGAGCTTAGAGAACTTCTGTGTCCAAACAGCTGGGACAAGGTAGGACAGTGCCACCCCCATCTCGTAATCGAATTAGTTGTTCAGGCTGTAAACTGGCATGTGTGCGTTTTTGTCTTCAACCCCCACGGTGTGGAGAGGCTTTCCTCGTGTGTGCCTCGACATGCTCGCGGTTGGAAAAGGGCGTTTGATGTTTTTTTGACGCTCACTCACGCCCAGCGCCTGGGCATCTTTCAGCGTTGCCCTCCGGGGCACCTTGTTACACTCTTTAACAACTTGTTTTCCCTTTGTGTTTTTCTTCCTCTCTTCCGCTGTTGACAGTTTCTGGTTGCAGAGCCGCTCTGAAGGAATGCGTGTCACCTCGTTGTCTTTGCCTTGGCCCGAGTCCTCACAAGAGCTGCAGGGACAGGCCGCAGACTGCCTACAGATATTATTCCGGGCCGCCTGCGTAAACTGCCGTCGCCAGAGAGAAAAGCAGTGATGTCATTTGCCATTTTTTTGGGGTGGGGGGGGTGGGGGGGGATGTTCTAGCGAATTGCCGCAATAAGCAAACAAATAAATAAACAAAGGAGCGGAATGAGCTCCTTTCTCAGGCCGGACCGGTCCGATAATACGCGTTTATGTTAAACTCGGAAAGGAAAACACTAGATGGAGTTCTATAATTTGCTGCTGAAAACGGGAGAAGGCGGATATGACCAGTGTCATTACAGCTGTCAGCTCCTCTTTTGTTTATGTTCCCGTAGAGAGCGAGCCGGGCTGGTGCTGGCATACGCAGCCGCAGAAATAGCCTGTCAGTAAGTGTGAGCACGGGTACCTAATTGGAGATGTACTCCACTGTTATACAAGAATAGCCCGGGCATTAAGAGTTAGTGCCATCAGCAGGAATCCCTTTAATTCTCCCTGGCAGAGCTGCTAACTCCCACCTCTGGGTTATTCTTTAAAAAGAAGCGGCCCACAAAAAGGACCTGGTTTAGGCCCTGTCGCCCGCCCTTCTACCCTCTGAACACCAGCGCTCCACGTTTGCTTCCTTCTCTTTATACACAGGGCACATTATTCCCTTTACTTTATTAACGCTCCATAATTCTTTAAAAGAGGTGGTGGTGGTGGTGGGGGGGGCAACAGAAAGCAGTTCTCCCTCGAGGTTTATTGTTTAAAGCACTGCACAGCTCTTTCCCAGGATAAGGGCTTCAACTAAGCGGAGAGGAATTCAGGCCAGGGCTCATAAAAGAAGTATTTGTGTACCAGAAAGATTTTCGCTTTTTCTTTCCAAATCTTTGTCATTAATGACTTTAGCAAAAGTGTAGCGGGGAGCGAACGGCGAGGGAGCGGCGGGTCTTCAAAGGAAGCCGCTAATTATTTATCCAGGATATCCCCCGCTCTAGTATTAGAGCCTGGGTCACCGTTGGCTTTCATGCTTCTGTCTCGCTCGCTCTTTTTTTTTTCTTTTCTCCCTCCGTCGAAATCAGGGCCGGCGAATAGTTTCACTGGAACACCTTCTAATCCCTTATGTGTGTGAGGGAGTACAAAGGAGTGTGTGTGTGTGTGTGTGTGTGTGCATGCACGCGTAGCCGTATGTACTCATAGGCCCTGTTTACTCTTACAGGTGTGTGTGTGTGTGTGTGTGTGTGTGTGTGTGTGGAGGTCTTTTCTCTCCCGGTTCATTCTCAGTCTATTACATCACCCAGCTCTCTGGCCCCGAGTCCTGAAGCTGGGACAGCTGTCACTAGCCATGCTCACGTTTCCCAGCGTCCAGAGGGATCCTATCTCCCTCCTCTGCTTTTAATGCTAAACCCTTTCTCCTCCGCCTGCCAGGCCCGATGCCTCCCAGCGCTGCTTTGCTACCTTTGTGGCCTTCTGCTGCTGCGCCGGATTGAAGTTATTTCTAAAAGTAGTCCAGAAACATCGGATTTGTTTCAATACATTCAATCATTTTAGTCCTTTAAATTCAACGCTACGTCGTTTGAGACGGTGCTAAAGGTGTGATATCCTTATTCACTTCTGTGAATGTGACACGCCTCTAGAAGGAGGGCAGATTCCAGAGCACTGATTATAAGAATACACACAATGTACAGCCTGGAATATAAGGCTAGGATTATTCCCCCCTGGCATATTCTGGTATTAGGACAGGGACACCCCAGGTCCACTGCTGAGTCCCGGCTGTCTCCGAAGGGTTAAAAGTGATGGTTGTGCGTTCTGTACTCGTTGACATACCCTCTAAACTTGACTCTTAAACTTGTCCACTCTTGCGTTATGACTTGCCCACACCTACATTCTCACAACGTGTTAGTGTTTGCCCAAAAGGAAAAAAAAAAAAAAAAAAAAAAAAGAGGTCTCTGTGCCTTTAAGAACTTGCTTCCCGGGTAATTTGGCTAATTCCAGGTGGTCTCTCTCTCTCTGCTTCTCTCTGTCTCTCTCTCTCTCTCTCTCTCTCTCTCTCTCTCTCTTCTTCTCTCTTCTTCTCTCTGTCTCTCTCTCTCTCTCTCTCTCTCTCTCTGTTTTACCAGGTGCGGGCCTGGGTCATAACTGAGGTATTTGTTTTCCAGATTAGTTAAAAAGGCTGAGGATTAAAGGCAGGTTATCCCAGGCCCTGTTCAGCCCGACCCTTATCCCACAGAGAGTCCTGGGCCTCCCTGCAAGGCCTCTGGGCTCTTATGACACATATTGCAGTATTTATTCCTCCGTATACAGTCCCTATAGCACCCCTTCATCTATGTACCACACGCAGCCGAACACGTCACATGAAATACGGCTATTGAGGAACACAGGCACAGAAATCTCCTTCGGTATCTCGGCCTTTCAGAAACGTTCACCCACTGCGTCCTTCTCTCCTGCGTATCACGCATCCGACACTTCCGTTTTCAGCAGTTCCGAGGCTCGCGTGATTATTGACAGTTCATTCACGTCCTTTTGTATTTCCTAGTGAGAGCACTCTGCCCGCTAAAAATAGCGAGTACCCTACAGAGGTGCTGGATTTGAGGCGGCGGCGGCGGGGGGGTTAAAGGGAACGGCTGAACGGGGTCGGGCTGAGCCGGTGGCGTCGCACACGAGGCCCTGCTGAAGTCCCTCTCCGCACCAAGATTATGATAATAAACAGTTTTATCATCGGCCTGGCAATCAATAATGCGGCTTCTTAAGGTTTAATATTTCAATGGTATTGATCATCTTAACAACCGTGTTTGCGGTCGACTTGCCTTAACTGCAGGCTAGCAGGAGAGAGGCAGAGAGCGAGAGGGAGTCAGATGAGTGAGTGAGCGAGAGAGAGAGAGGTTAGCGGGGGTGTAAGAAGCGATTGAGTCGAGGATGGAGGGGGGGGGGGGTGCTGAGACCTGACCGGCTGCGTCAGCAGGTCTAAACTTTTATTGCAGATGAAACCTGATATTTCAACTAATAACTCTCCCTCACTGTGACGACGGAGGCCGATTGTATGAAGATATGAAGAGCAGAAACTGTGCTTTGTCTTTAATTGTCCATTTTTGTTGTTGTTGTTGTTGTTTACAAGTCAACAGAGGCCATTCGCCCGTCCTGACCTGTTCTGCCTCGGCTGCTTTCGCATTGAGCGCAGAAATTGAAAAACGAACACATAGCTGGAAAAAAATGCCATAGTCTGCATATTTTACTCGTATGTATCTCTTTCTCTCTCTCTCTCTCTCTCTCTTTCTCTCTCTCTCTCTTCCCCACTTTCTCACTCGCACTCTCTGGAGAGTGGGGAGGGCTGCTTCCTTGAGCTATTTATAGAGGAGATTTGATAATTAATGAAAACCAAAGCCTTTGGGCCTGTCTGGCGCAGCACACGCACTCACGCACCACCCCTTAACCTTTCAGCAAAGGTGTCCTCTGAGCTACTAGTCTGTGTGACTGAGATCAGAATCAGAATCAGAATCTCGTTTATTGGCCAAGTATGTGAGCGAACACATGCAAGGAATTTGATTCCGGACGATATGTCTCTCAAGCACAACAGTATAAACAACAACTGTATGCAAAGACTAAGTTTAATCGCGATTAATCGCAGACAACCATTCGATTAATCGCGATTAAAATGTTCGTTGTTGCCCAACATTAGTCTTCACATATAGCTGTTATATACTGTTGTATATTATAGTAATTGCATTGTTAGACGCAAAATTAAATAATGAATTCAAAAGTAGTGTGTGGTGCGCTTGTAAGCACTGCTGTTTAAACAAAAGTGCAAGAATGTTTAAACTAATAAGGGGCTTTTAAACAGCAGAGCACCATTTAACACAGTCACACAGTTACACTTGAAATATTTCTGCAAATCTGAACTTAAACATTAATGAAATCAAATCAAATATCAAGCTAAATCTGCACCACTGCAGGGCGTTCAGGTTGTATCTAGTTTATTATAGAAAAATGAGTTCCTCTCAGAGTCCAGAGCATTACAGCAGCTGCAGAAAGTCTCTGTCTCTGAATTCAGCGTCATTAAAGTCTCTGTCGGTGTAATGGTCAGGCGTCCCATTACTTTTGTCCATATAATGTGGACAAAAGTATTGGGACGTCTGACCCCTGCGGAACCCTGCCGTAACGTAACGTGCGATAAAGTAATGTATTGTCAGTAATGTACGTAATGTACATTCAGTAAACAATGTACTGAACAATATAATACACAAAAATGTACTACAATATCTACATATCTACAATATGAATACGCAATATGGATTTACATATAGAAATATAAAGAAAAAGATGCACCTGAACAAAGTTTACAAAGCCAACTAACAGAGAGCTCACCTTTTCGGTCACTGTCCAACATACAGTTTGAGCAAACCGCTGTTGCAGTGTGCTCTAGATTTCAGAACTGATTAGATTAGCAAAAAAAGGAACAAACGTGAGGCAACGTAGCATCATCCCTGTGCCCAGACACAGAGGGACATGCAAACTTTCTCTGTTTTTCTCAAATACGCATATATGCACACACGCACACACACCCTCCTGCGGTCTCCCCGCTGTGTTCTGGTGCCTGCTGTGCGCACTCAGCGAGCCCGCTAGCCTGGGGGCGAATGGAGGGGTTTTAGAGATGCAAGCATGATCACCCATCTCTGATTATACATCGATACCTTCATCCCTGTGTTAATTTATGCATTTAACAAAACACAAGGCTTTGTGTAGCCGAACCACCAGGGAAATAACACACTCCTCTTTCCAGTATAGTTTGTTAAAAGTGTGTGAGTGTGTGTGTGCGTGTGTGTGTGTGTGTGTGTGTGTTCGTGTGTTGTTAGCTGGCTTAACAAGAAGTTATTTTTACCCTTCTAGAAACTGCACCTTCTCCTTTTTTCATTTTTAATCTGACACGTTTTGCAGAAACGTTTGTTTTCCTCTCCATTCACATGACCAAGGTCACCCTGGGTTGTTGAACGCGCACAATAATAAAAAAAAACCCCAACAATCACACACTCACACGCACACTAAAGGGCCCCTCTTTGAAATGTTCTTTTCTATGCATGTTATTTCACCGTAAAAAAAAAGAAAAGAGTGGCTTTTGGGCAAATGGAATCGCTTAGCAAAAACAACAGTGAGCTGTGAATCTCTAATAGAATGCATTTTTAATGGGCGGATGCGACTGTGTTGAGTGTGGTTTTAGTTCTGCGGGCTGCGAGCTCGACTGATACCAGGCCCCCGCGCCTCATTTGTACACCCAACCTTGCTTCTTCCACCGGCCCCCCATGCTGCTTGCTAATTGGCAGGAGACAGGGAGCTTCCTGCTGTGCATTCGCCGCTTTCCTCGCTCCTTACCACCCTGCTCTCACACTCTCTCTCTCTCTCTCTCTCTCTCTCTCTTTCCCTTTCTCTCCCTCTCCTGAACTGAGTAATTAACCCACAGCTAATTAACTACTTCTAATTACACTGAGGAGGCTGTTTCTATCGCACTCTCCAAAAGTGAGGAGACACTCTGCCTCCACGTGCAAATTCCCCCTTGGCTGCCTTTGAACTTGCTCCCGCTCTTTTTCCGCCGCCTGGATAAGCTCCATCTCCCGTTAGCAAGAAGCTAATGCAGCGTCAAAGCTCCGCACTGCTGTGGAAGCAGTTTTGATGCACCCCCCCCTCCCCCCACTTTGTTTTGCTACATTGATCGCTTTTACAGGCCTTAAAATATTACCTGAGAGGACAAAAATCGCCCAAGATTCTGTTTCATGTCCTCGAAGGAGAGAAAGGGCTATTGAAACTAGTGAATCAATTCGTCTGTTTTCAGGCCTGAAAGCAATTAGCAGCAGATGAGCTTGCAGATGTTTATGGTTAAGGAAAAGTCGCAGAAGAGTAACTCATTTCCACAATAAACAAAATCTATAAAACGTTCCCAGAGTCGAGGCGGCCCGCGGTGTTTACACCTTGACAGTCGAGTGATAGCGGCACTGAAAGGGCTGATGCTGAGACAGGTGTACTCTGGGTAACGTAGTCCGTAGTCCAGCTCTGTTCCAGCAGTGCGAGGTCAGCGGTACCAGGAGCGTGCTACAGATAGCTGTGCTTGTCTCTACTCTAATGTACTCCGAGGCACACTACACTGATCTCTCTCTATCTCTCTCTCTCTCTCTCTCTCTATCTCTCTCTTTCCCTCCTGCCTCAGCCCGAGCCTCATCACAGCCGCTGCTATTTCTGTAGCTCAGACTGATAGCTAGAACTGAAGATCATTGATTTTACGGGAAGCCGTGTTTACAGCCTGAGTGCCATCGACCTGAGGTGACTTTTTTCCTCCTGAAGCGGCGGCAGCACCGAAGCGTCCCTGTGTCTACATTAAACACTCGGGAGGAGGAGGAGGAGGAAGAGTTCAGTCTACTCTGTTTACCTCTCATATTAATGAGCCCGATATCGAATAGATTTCACTGCGTAAAGCTGCCGGATTGCCACGGCATTACTGAATCCTAGAAGTGTTGCCATGTTCTGTTGCGGCCGCTGAAGCGATTATTAGACATTTAGCAATGACGTTATTTTGAGCTCAGTCCTGAGGGACGCATACAGGCAAGACTATGTACGAGATGGACGTTAAAGGTGGACATGGAGAAGTATGGCTTTAGGTGGATGGTATGTGGTCTGTGCTGGATGCCAGGATGGTCCCTCCAGAGGAGCATTGAAAGGTCTTACATATGAAGCTGCTCATTACAGTGAAGACCCTGAACATGACGCTTCAGCATCCGGGTAAGAAGCAGGGATTAGGACAGGCGAGAGGCCCTGTCGAGCATTAGAATGGACTTAAGGTTAAGGAGGAGAAGCCGTCTCTCTACATATATGTGTGATTAATTGGACCGAGCTTAGCCGACGAAGCCCTCCTCGCTGCAGCCCGAGGAGTACAATGCTCGCTCCATCAATGAACACGTCCCCAGTGCAGCATCAAAGGCCCTCCCTGCTTTATCAATAGGAGCCCTTCCTTCCCACATCTTCCGGTAACTTGCTTAGCATTTACACCATTGATTTTTCAATAAGCGCCCTAACCCTGCGGTGGCCAGCCTCTGTGATGGCTAGGTCTGGCAGGCGCAGGGAGAGGAGGTCCTGCCAGAGACTGCTGGAAGGCAGTGTTGGGGCCTTTCAGCCTCGGAAAGGGGGCGGGAGGGGGGGGGGGCGGTGAGCGGGAGGAGTGGTCGGGACCAAAGATACTGAAGCGTGCCCTCTGAACAGAGCAAGGTGCTGGGGGTGGGGTGCGGGATCAGGACTGTTACCCTCTGGGGGTTCCCAGCTGGTGCTGAGCTCAAGTTAATTCCCCAGGAGATGGCGGAGGGTGCCGGGCCTCTGGAGGCTTGGCCCCCGGGCAGGTGAATGTGCATGCTTCTAATCAGATGACTCCTTAGCCTTTAATTCCCATCTCGCTCAGCCGGTAAATCCCACCTAATGAAAGATCCCATAAATAAAAACTTTATCTCATTTTCCAAATGACAACCAGACCCCACTCTCTGACAGTGTTCATTAGGTACTGGGCTTTTCTTCTTTTTTTTTTTTTTGGAGGCGAAAGTCTTATCTGCTTTGTTAGGCTGGGATGAGGAGCAGGGAATGCTTCTCTGCTAATACAAGCAGAGAAGAGAGGCATGCACCTTTTTACATCTGCTTGAGAGGAGTCTCTTATGTTGTCCCGTAGAGAAGATGAGACCTGATTGACTTTCAGGGCCCAGACACTGAAACTGAAAACTGGAATGGACGTTCTCACAGGCTGGCACCGGTCTAAAGCTTCGAGCCATAACTGAATTTGTCTAAAAGTGTTCCTGGCCCGGTATGTTGTCTGAAACATAGCCTGTTTTGATCCCCAGAGAGGAACATATCCCAGAACGTATCACCATACTCACTAAACCAACTCAGGAATTGTGTCTTTTTCTCCTGCTTGATAGTGACTTATTAAAAGTTCAGACTTGTTTTGGCTGCTTTTTACGTTGACCTGTCTTTTCACAGTCTGAGGCATTTGTCCTGTCATTATACTTGGAGGGGAAAAAATGGCCCTATACCGTCGACGCAGTGACTAATCACAGTGCGAAGGCATGGCAGTGTTCAAGCTCAGCCATAATAATTCATGGTTTATGATTCCTGTTCAATTGCCACTGTACAGTGTGAGCAGAGAGACTAATATGCATGCACTTCCCCTGCCCAGGAGTGTCTGCATGTCTGGGCCCTCGTTAGTGCTGGACAGAGATTAAAGCTTCCCCTGCTTTAAACAGGTGTCGCTGAGGAAGCAGACCTCCAGCGGACAAACAGCATTATATCTTCCCGCCCATCTGCGACTGGCAGACTCCAGACAATCCTATTGCACATCAGTAACCACCCCAGGTTATTGAATTAGACCTTCCCCATTTTAAAACCCAATCCTGTTTTCTGTAAGCAGTGCAAGCAGCCAGTCGACCTGGGCCCTTTGCATCAGCCCTGCAAGGAAAGTCATCTGAAATGCTTGGCACTTTTAATGAAATGGACATTATGGCCCCATGTCTTCATACTGGACTGTGTAGCTGATGCACCAGGAGCTGGTCTGTGCAGAGGTGTTCAGATTTAGGCCATTTTGCCTATTAGTATTGCTTGAATTCGGTGCAGGAAGTAAATATGCAGCAGCTGAAAAAGAAAAGAAATGATGCATGTCTGCGAAACATCGCTGCGAAAGTGCTTTAGCGTTTTTTGGACGACTTTTGCGAGTTTTTAAAGTTTAAAGATGACCAGCAACCAACAGAAAATACTTCTGTTGATTTCAACAAAATAGCTTTCACTAGATACATGCTTGTGTACTGTTTGCACAGTGCCAGGGACGTTGTTAATTGCAGCTACAATAATCACATTTTCTTTGTATTTATTCAGTTAGAGAATATGTGCATAATTAATTTAATTGCTAAGTAAATTAAAATGAATGCAAATGTATTTAAAATTAGAAGGCAGATGCTAAAAATCAGAGTCAGTGTTTAAGGCCTCTGTAAATGTAGTGGCGGATGAAGGGCGGAGGAGGGGGCAGAGTGTATTTTCATCAGACATTCATGAAGAGGGAGTCAGACATTATCAATCTCCCCAGCCAAGCCCTCTTCTGTTAATATGTTTTGGGGGGTTGGGGGCTGCAGACACAGTGTCTGATCAGTGCTGAAATTTGCATCCCTAAGTAAATAAGTAAATAAATCAAGTGCAGGCAGCGAATGTGCTAATCAGGCAGGACATGGCGGTTTAGCGCGCTGCCGGGAAAGTTTGCTCATGTAAAATTCAGCATGGGAGGGTGAAAGGGCAGGCCAGAGTTATTGGTTTCAGCCCGGTCGCCCCTTTAATCAATGCTGCCTGCATCCCTTTAATAAAATTATTAGCTCAGCAGTATCTCTCGCTATCATTTTATCTCTCCAGTCCGCTCGAAATTGCGGCCTGTACCAGGGCCTCTCCGGCGCTCCGGGCAGCGCTAACCCCTAAAAGTGCCGCTCCCATTTGTTATGGGAGAGGTGGAGGATTGCTGGAGTGTTTGAAACCAGGCTGAGTGTGGAGCTTATTGCATGCCTGGTCTAAACACAGCTGCATTTGGAGTTCCAGCCCAGCTGGTGTATTTTACCTCTCAGATTTATTGCCACAGCCAGCCCCCCCCCACCCCCACCCCCACCAACAATGTTATTATAATTTTTTTTTTTTTATCTCTGTGTATGTTGTGTATACAGACTGGCATACAAATAATTACCGGAAAAAAAAGTATATACCATCCATGTGGATGGATCTGACAAGGTCGTTCTTTCTTGCTGTGTGTTTTTTGCATGCGTGCGCGCTCTGATGTGGAGGTCCTAAAACAGTCTGGCTGATATATTCAGCAACCTTCAGCTCGCTCTCTCTGGGTGTGGGAGATAGATCATGTGCTGATGGCTGGATTCACTGTGTCTAATTAGCGGCACAATGGAGCTTCTTTATCCATTAAGTTATTCTGTTACTGTTTCTCAGACTGCGCGTTAATTAAAAACGGATGTATGCGGGACTTCAGAACATAGTAGACTCTGAGTGTTATTTGGAAGGTGAAGATAAAAGATGGTAACTCGTTGATATGACAGGAAGAGCCATCTGAGCTGGCTTTTTAATGCATGTCTGAGGTATTGTGTTTAAGTACCTAATCTAACCTAATGAGCACTCTGTCATTTTCTACCATTAGATCTTGCACTTTGTCTCTCGTCTAATGCAACTATACATCAAGCCTGTTCACAACTCTATACATAGCTTTTTCAGCTTTATCAGGACTCTTTGTACCTCGCACTGAATGTTTAGCATTAGAGGACCGAGATTTAGCTTGAATATGAAAAATGTAATGAAAGCATGAAAGGAACCTTGTCTTTTGTGTCGTGCCTTTAATACCATTGAAATTTCACTGGCTATCAGCAGTTCTCGAACCTTATCCGTTTTCCCTTTTCTCTTTTTCTCTCCTTCAGGCCTGGATGCGATGAACGCCTCATGTAGGCATCAGCATGGAAAGCTGTGAGTCTCCCGTGGTTTCTGGGACAGACGATGGGCTCAGCTCCTCCACCACCTCCCAGCAGCAGCAGCACCCTCCTCAGCCCTGGAACGATCACCCTAGTGCACAGGTCACTCCCAGCAACCAGCCCACATCCCTGGAGCCCTTGTCTCTCTCTGTACCCTACCCAGCCCAGCTCCAGAACCCCGGCAAGCCTCGTGAGGCCGTGAGAGAGCAGCAGCAGAAACAACAGCAGCAGCAAACACGGACCCCACCTCAGGCTTCCAACAACAGCTCTGCCAGCAGCCAGCTGCACCCCCGAAGAGAGGGGTTGGAGGAAGAAGAGCAGGAGGCAGGGAGCTGTGGAGAGGAGGACGAGGATTTGGAGGATTTGGAGATGGAGATTGACAGCTGTTTCCCAAGTCTGCAGCCCTTCCCTGGGATGCCCCTGGCTCAAGTAGCAGGGAGCATGCCCACCCTCATGCGGCAGCAACCCACCCGGCGAAGGGACGCTACGGAGAGTGGGAGTGAGGAAGGAGAGGAAGAGGAGGAGGATGAAAGCAGTGACGTGGAGAACCTAGCTGGGGAGATAGTCTACCAGCCTGATGGCTCGGCGTACATTGTTGAAAGCCTCAGCCAACTGATCCAAAGTGATGGGGGTATGGCACCCAGCCTGCTCTCCTCAAACTCTCTCCCCAGTGGAGGTAAGCCAGGGGAACCTTCCGGGACCTCGTCAGTGTACCCTCAGATTATCAACACGTTCCACATAGCCTCATCTTTTGGGAAGTGGTTCGGCCCCTCAGACCAAGGTTTCCCCAATACCTCATCCTCGGCAGGCCTCAGTCCTGTCCTGCACAGTTTCCGCGTCTTTGATGTGCGGCACAAAAGCAACAAGGATTACCTAAACAGCGACGGGTCTGCCAAGAAGTCTTGTGTATCCAAAGATGTTCCCAACAATGTGGATTTCTCCAAATTTGATGGGCTGGCCCTTTATGGGAAAGGCAAGCCCATCCTCATGTGTTTTCTCTGTAAACTGTCCTTTGGTTATGCTCGCTCCTTTGCCACTCACGCCGTCCATGACCATCGCATGACCCTGTGTGAGGATGAGCGTCGGCTTTTGGGCCACAAGCACGCGTCAGCCATCATACAGGGCATTGGCAAGGACAAAGAGCCCCTCATTAGCTTTCTGGAACCAAAAAACAAGAGCTCTCCCTCACCACCCACCCTAGTGCCCATGAACTCAGGCCAGAGCTTCTATGGCACATTCAGTGGGGTCCATTTAGAGGGGGGGAGCAGTAGTGGAGGTAGTGAGGGCCTCCTCAGCAAAGACTCTGATTCGGGTCTCCAGCAGCAAGCCCTCCTCACCCTGGGGGGTCTTGGAAGTCCCAAGCCACCCTCTCTTACCTCAACCCCAGGCCCTGCCAAAGACTCCAGCACCCTGTCCAAAGCGCAGGGAGGGAGAACAGAGGGGCCTGCAGGGAAGGAGGGGACTCACAGAGGGGAGGATGGGGATGTTGAGGCCTGTGAAAGCAAGGGTCTTCTTCACAGTGATGAGGTGGCCTCAGAGGAAGAGGAGGAACTTCTCTTAGAGGAAGAGGAGGATGAGATGGAGGACGAAGGCACTGTGGTGGCCTGTGGTGGCAGTAGCAGCAGCGGCGGACATGTGGGGGAACCGGCTGTCTCAAACCAAAGCATTTCCAAATCTCCTTTATTAATGCCTAGTAGCACTCTCCAGCCTTCTGCCCGTCCCTCTGCAGCCAGCCCCACGCTGAACAGCAAAGCCCCGGCTTCCATGTCCTCTTCCTCCGTCAGGGGGTCAGAAGAGGGGATGGCTGCAGACGGTGGGGGGAGGGCCTCGGAACTCTCTCTGAGCTTTAACTGCCAGGGGCCCACTGTCCCCATGGCAATGGCGACAGCTGCCAGCAGAGGGGGTGAGGAGGACGGAGCGGGGAGTTCCCCTCTCGCCTCCAACGCCGCCGCTGATGAAAGTGCCAATAGAGATAGTGCCACAGCTCCTGAACCAAATGAATGCCCGGCAGAGGGAGACGAGGACAATGGTACCCTCCTGCACCTCCACCACCACCACCTCCACCATCACCATCACCACCCACACCCCTCGCCTCACTCCCACTCCCATCACACAGGGTCCTGTGACATGACTGGGATGGGTGAGTGCGGCCAGAACCACAGTGCCGGGGCCAGTGGAGGTAGCGGGGTTGAGTGCCCCAAGTGCGATACCGTCCTTGGTTCGTCGCGCTCTCTGGGGGGCCACATGACCATGATGCACTCGCGCAATTCTTGCAAGACACTTAAATGTCCCAAATGTAACTGGCACTACAAGTATCAGCAGACGCTGGAGGCCCACATGAAGGAGAAGCATCCAGACTCTGGGAGCTCTTGCGTGTACTGTAGTAGCGGGCAGAGTCACCCACGTCTGGCTCGTGGCGAGAGCTACACCTGTGGCTACAAGCCCTTCCGCTGCGAGGTGTGCAACTACTCCACCACCACCAAGGGCAACCTGAGCATCCACATGCAGTCGGATAAGCACCTCAACAACATGCAGACATTGCAGAACGGAGGCACTATCCCCACAGCTAGCGATCAGGTCTTTGGGCATGCGCCTGGTGGTGTGGTGGCGGTACCCTCTGCCACTCAGGCAAGCAGTCACCACCCTAGCCACCACCACCACCCGGCCCAGTCCTCCACCCACATGGCTGGGCCCTGTGGCACCCCATCTCCCACCAAGCCCAAGAGCAAGCCCACTTGGCGCTGTGAAGTATGCGACTACGAGACCAATGTGGCCCGCAACCTGCGCATCCACATGACCAGCGAGAAACACATGCACAACATGATGCTACTCCAGCAGAACGTGACCCAGATGCAGCACGGCCGCCTGGGTCTGGGAGCTATGCCCTCGCCCTCTGAAGCAGAGCTTTACCAGTACTACCTGACTCAGAACATGAGCCTCCCCCCAGGCCTAAAGATCGATCCGTCCGGAACCGATGCTCAGTTCCTGCTTGGAGGATTTCACCTGGACCCCAATATGGCTGCCCTGGCCCCAGCACTAGGTGAGTTGATTGAGGTAGTTAGGGAAGCATTTGCAGGCAATTCCTTCATTAAAAGACTGTCAATCTACTTCGTCCATGCTTTCGTCTGTAAGTAGCTTTTGAAATTGTGGGATAGAAAAGCGCAAGCACAGAATAAAAAAGGCTTGACAGGAGCCTACTTAACATGTACACAGTAAGAGAAGGCATACTCAGCCTTAAATAACAACACATTATGTACATCTTGTGTAGTGGGCATATTTCTCCTCTCTGAAAGCCTGCTGCTTTTGAAAAGGAGAGAATTGCTGTGCAGCGCATTAGAATGCCATTTTCTTAACGTACAGTTTTGTGCAGGTGGCCTGTAACTGAATAAATGTGCAGCATGATACAAGTGAAAGGTTCCCCTCCTTCCAGAAAAGAATGCCACCTTAACTGTAACATGCAGAGTTTGAGAAGCTTTGGTTCCAGTCAGAAGCAATTGTGTTTGTTTGTGTGAAGATTGACATGCTTTAAATACTGTTAAAAAGGTGGTACATCCATTAGGTTGACTAGATATTTATTTTCTGGGTTTGAGTGCGCTGGGAGTGGATCCTGTATCTCCATGAACCCACAGCTCCCACGCAAAACTGAGTGAGAGAGGGGGGAAAAAAGACAGACACATCTTCCTAAGGCACGAACGTCAACTTTCTTTTGGCATTCGCTGTATCTCAGCCTATGTGGGTCATTTTGTCTGGGAAATTCCCCCTTTTGTTTTCGCCCCACACCAAACACACTCACACGCACTCACTAAAAAGTGTGTATGAATCAGAGTGCTTCATGCAGCTTTGTCCCCACAACCTTCCTCCGTACATCAGCGTTTTTGTGTCATTATTCCCCAACTGCTGCTGCCCTCGCCAACCCAACACCTCATTTTTCCCCCAGCTTTGTAATTGCTGCTATAAATTTTATCTTGGTCAAAAAAAAGGAGAAAAAAACGGCCCAGGGAGGGTAGTGCAGCAGTAGCGCCGGGGCTTTACTGTGCCAGCTGTAACCCCACTGTTTGCACAGGCTTGTCTCCGACTGTCACCAGTTCAAAGATGCGAACAAGAATTGATTGCAGCGACTAATTTTTTATTTCCCTCCCCTCCATCTATCTCCTCTTGCCATCTGGCAGATTTTCCTGCAAGGGAATCTTTCATGAGCATGTTACTGAAAAGCAATGAAGCATTAGCATGTGTCTTTAAACAACTAGTATCGCTCATGTAAGTAGGACGCACTTCATCGCCCAGCCAAAAAAGACAAACTTTTTAAAGAGGCACTTCCTGATGGGCTTCATATTGAGGCAGAAAATTGGTTCCCAGTCTCTCTTTTCTCCTTGGTTTGCCCTAGGAGGATCTTACTGTCCTACTCAATCCCACTCTTTTCTGTTCGTAGGCTTTATTCCTAAAACTTTACACACGACTTTGGTTTTCTTAAACTTATTATCTGCAGCTTGTTTTTCCAACTCGTGGAAAAACATCTAATAAAATTATGATATAGACCTTTTGGTTGCACAGACTGGTTTCCCAAAAGTCCTCCTAGGTCCGTTTAACTCTGTGGTGTGTTATTGGAAAAGGAAACTCCTTCCAGAACTCTCCCGCCCGCTTTGGCCCAAAAAACTGCTATGGTCTGACGCAGCTACAGTCAAAACGTTGTACAGATTTATAACCATATAACTTCCCATACGAATTGCACGTGGGATTTATTGTCCGGTGGGTGTATAGATTAGATGTTTAGCCAAGGGAGAGGAAGTAACTGTGATTGTTAATATGAAAACAAAGATAGAAAAGAAGAGATGGCGTGGGGTTAGGAGTTGGCATGGATTAAGCAGGTGAACCAGAGGATAAAAGAGATACAGATGAAGCAGAGGCAAATAAGAAAGAGGGGGGTGGGTGAGGGAGGAGAGTTCTCAGCCCTGAGCAGTGGATCTGTGAATGATTTCAAGGGGCTTTGCAGAGGTCTCCCTCTCTCTGCTATAAAAGTGCAGGTAATGGAGGAAAGTCAGAGAAAGGCTGCATTCTGCAGCAATAAATAAAAAACAGGCTGCTGGAATTAATTTAGTGTAAAGCCAGGCAGGGTCAGCCAGTGTGCTCAGTCTGGGCAGTGATAGATTAAAGATCAGGCAGAAAAGGCAAAAACTCCTGCTCCTGCCTCCTCCTTTTTTCTTTTTTCCTCCCATGTTGCTCTTGGATGCTTCATCATGTTTGTTGCCTATTTGCCGAATCTCCCTCAGCTTCTCTAGTCAGTTTCTCGGCCCAAAAGGAATCTGTATTGATTTGATCAGCATTCTGGGGTAAAAGAGCAAGAGGAGAGAGGAGCAAAGGTGGACATTTTTTATCACGATTCTATGAGCAAGGAAGCATTTGCTTTACAGCATCGTGAGCTTTTTAGTTTCCCCTGAAATGATAAAATAACCCTCTTCTTGCTATGGAGCTCATGGCCCTTGTTGATTTAGAGATGAGCCGTAAACGTGCAGAAGGCCAAGCAGGGCTCCACGTTAATCCATAAATCTACAACAAGCCGCTAGGTTCTGCCTCCTGAACGAGTGGCCGTTCTCCCTCTGTTCCTTTCCTTTACCTTCTGTCGGACATAAGGAAAGCATGAGCTAGGTTTAATAAAATTAGGAGCGTAAATGTACACTCGCGGATTACCCACCAAAGGTTCACGGAGCAAATCCACTTTGACGGCGTAGACAAACATAGCTCTTAGTTAAATAGCTAAACTGTGCACATTTTCCCTATTCCCAGGACATTCCTTCACTTCCAGGCATAGCAGTGCAAACCTAGAAGCTCTCAGTTTAAGCCAAGCCCATTTATTAGGCAGCATACATACACAGACCCCACAAAGAGAGACGAGACTAACGTGTAAATCTGTGCACCACCTGTGGAAACACTGCGTGAAGGAACATAAATGTTTCCTGTGTGTCCTGTGTCCTTCAGTAGGTGGGGACCTTCCCATGGACATGCGTCTGGGTGCAGGGCCGCTGGTGTCTGAGGAGCTGATGACCCTGGGTGAGAGTCTGTCGCAGACCAGTGACCCCTCGCTCAAGCTTTTCCAGTGTGCCGTGTGCAACCGCTTCACTACCGACAACCTGGACATGCTGGGCCTTCACATGGGGGCCGAGCGCTCGCTGCCCGAGGAAGAGTGGAAGGCGGTGGTGGGCGACTCGCACCAGTGTAAGCTGTGCCGCTATACCACACAGCTGAAGGCCAACTTCCAGCTGCACTGCAAGACCGATAAGCACGTACAGAAGTACCAGCTGGTGGCACACATCAAGGAGGGCGGCAAGGGCAACGAGTGGCGCCTCAAGTGCGTGGCCATCGGCAACCCTGTACACCTTAAATGCAATGCCTGCGACTACTACACCAACAGCCTGGAGAAGCTGCGCATGCACACAGTCAACTCACGCCACGAGGCCAGCCTCAAGCTCTACAAGGTGAGTGATCATCCTGGGACAGTAGGGTGCATACGGACTACACACTGCCTCCCTTCATAACTTTTAGTGGAGTTGCTCCATACCTAAACCAGTTAGTGTGTCGTCCTCACACCTCGGTGCTAGATAGGTCTGTCCCATGCTTCCAGGTTAGGAGGCCGAAGGGTGGCTTTTGTTTTCTCCCAGACCCATGAATCTTGCTTTACTTGGAGGAATATTATGGGCTCCGGGATGACTGTGGATTGAACTTGCTCTCTCCTTACATAATTGTGGAATCCCAATTTTGAATTGATTGAATTATCTTCCCAGTGCCTATTGTTGGCAAGAACTTTTAATAGGTCAGTAGACTTCTTCTATAACTCTGTGACTTAACCAAGCAGGATATGAGCATTAACCATCGTGATCCAGTTGTAATGCATCATAATTCAACAGCGTATCCTTCAGTCCTTTTGTTGTAAATCCCTTTTGTTGGGGAACCCTGTGATGTTACATAACGGTACAAAACCATTTAAGGACAGGGTTTTCGTTTTATACGAAGTTGCTATTTTGGAGATGAACGTCGTACGGTGCGGTAGTTAGCATAACCCAGCCCTAAAGGCTCAGTACTGTACTGTAACTGCACTCCAAGGCTGTGAGTGTTTGGCCTGGGTTGTGTTAGGAACCCTATTGCTGAGACAGGAGAGGCAGGAGCAGTTAGAGGCAAGAGGGACATGGCAGGTCAGCAAGGTGGAAAGGAGGGTGGGGGGGTGAAATTGCTGGAAGAGAGGATGAAGAAGTGTGAAGTGAGAGAGAGAGAGGAGAGAGAGAGAGAGGTTTGGTCCTAATACTCCTCGGAGCGGTAAAGGCAGAATCGTTCTCGACAGCCGTATTGATTTTCGCCGGACTTGGAGCTTCACCTTCTCCTCTAATCATTCCATAATAGCCAATGGATGAACACTCTCTGAACAAATGGCTATAAATCTAACAGGCCTGAATCCACTTAGGCACCTATCCTGTGTGTCTACAGTCCAGGCTCACGCCATGGTTAACCCAAACTGGCATCGCAGCACATGGGGACTCCTCTCTTTCACTCTCTCTCCCTCTCTGTCGCTTTCCTTTCCTCGCTCTCCATGTCTCTCTCTGTACACATTTTTCCTCATCCCATCCTCTCCCTCTTTCTCCCACGCATAAACACACCTTCCCTCGCTCTCATATATTTACACACGCGCGTTCTCAGACGTTCCCTCCCCCCAACAGATCGCTGTGCACTCTGCCCCCTCTCCCTGCTTACTCTGCCTTTATTTACACAAAGACTCCACTCCATTTTCAAGTGTTATGCTCTTGGAAAGTTAATGGACGAAAACAAACAATATATATTATTGGATTTTATTCAAGGAACGTTTACAAGAGCATAGCTCTTGTTCCTCCGCGTTCCCCGCGCCAGAACTACTTTTGGCAAAGGGCTTCCTGAAGGACGGGCTGAGAAACGGGCAGTCTTTTACAGTGCGCTTTAATCACATTAGAAAGCTGCGGTAAAACAGAACAATTTAGAATAACATCCAGCGCTTCGTCAGAGAGCGGCGGGTCTCGGGTGTTTTATGAATGGGTTCCTTCCAGTCTGCTGATGGCTTTATTGCGAGCTTCCTGTCTACGAGCTCTTTACACCCCAAGAGCGCTCGGTGCGCTAACGGAGAGAAATCGTTTCTCAACACTCCATTAAAGGGGAAGGTGTGAGATGGGGCTCCCACGTCGACCATAATCCCGGCCCAGGGGGGTAATGGTCAGCGGCAGTGCCGTGAAAGTGGACACATTGACGGTCAGGGGCAGGGCCTGCTCCGAGACTCCTCGGGGCCTGCGAGAGAAGCGCTCCAACAGAATCCCCACCCCCTTCAAGCCTGGACACGCCAGTCAGGATATTTACAAATACCACAACAAACTGAAATATGTAGCACAAGCCGCACGACTGGCCTGTGGAGGTAGAGAGACGGAGCCCTCTCTAGCCCCAGGCAATGTTTTAGACCCCCAGAACCAGGTTAAGCTTACTTTCAGCACCTGGCCACGTAAATTACCGCTCCGTTCGGTATGTTCGGAATGGGTATTAGTCTTAAAGAGACGCTCGCGGGGCATTTTCCGATTATTTTACAGACATTTCCATATCCCTCTGCTCCGCCATTCGTATCCCTGTGAGCAGTGTGGAAGCAAGTCAGCCGAGCCTGTCTCACTTTAAATGCTTGACGTTTTATGGAGGCTTAGAGATGTTCGACACATCGGAGCATGCTCATTTTTTAAGCTCTAAGCTGCTTAAAATGGTTCCTTGGGCCTCAAAGCCCTTCGGATCTGAAGACGGAACAAGGCGGCCGTGGCTGACCTGAGCACCGAGGCTAACCCTGTGAGCGCCGAGCCTCCGTCAGCTCCCTCGGCTCATCCGCAAACGAAGATGTTTGCAGCTCGACGAGAATTATTGCCATGTTTCACGACCTACAAATGTGATCGGCGAATGATAAGTATACGTTGGCGCTGAGGCCGCACAGTAGCGACAGCTTCCTCGTCCGCAGTGTCCCAGGAACGATGTCGCTTTGGATTTACAGCTCTGGTTGAGGGGCTGACAGGCCATGCCTGACGGTGGCCTGCCAGCTGGGCTGGGCTCGGCCTACTGGTGGGAAAGGGAAAGTCTTTGTGCCTCACAGAGCGAAATCTGATGCAAAAAAATGCAACATTTTCAGACCTCTTTTTGAGGAGAAAATAAATCATCAAGTCAGCATAAACAGCGCTGTAAGATGTGGGAGATCCTTGGGACACTTCACCCAAATCAAACTGGTTTGCATTAAACAGACCCTTTGTGTGCACGGCTCCGTATAAATCGTAGCCTGTAATTACTGGAATTAAAAAGGAAGGTTTAAACTGAGGGCTAAGCTGGATAGGATAATTTGAGAGTCTGTGGTATGCGGCCCATATTAGGACTTTCTAAAAATACGCCTCCCCCCACCACTCGGCATATTGGAATGTTCCGAAAACCCATGGAAAGCTCGGACGAGTTGTCCTAACCACACGGACCACCGCAGAGCCTGGTCCAGGGATGAGATCAAGTCTCTTGAGTTTCAGATACACCTCTCAAGTCGGGCTCTCTCTCACCGGCGAACTTTCACCTCCCCTTGCTCCCTACGAGTTCCTGCCCGCTCTGTAGTGGCGAGGATGATGTCATGATGGTCACACATAAGCACTTGCAGATGGGCCACTCAACAATATACAGGTCATCCTAAAGTTTAGTCTTCGCTCGTTTTGCTGTAATTTTTCGCCCTTTTCCGAGTCAGAAGCAGCCAAAATTCACAAATACGACAGTTTCGCACTGCCGGCGTTTCGTAATGGCGGTCAATTGACGATGCCTTCTTTTGCTCGTCTTGTTAAATCTACAGTGTGTCTCCAGAGTGTTTGTGAATAAGTTGCTTAATGAATTGCAAGGCATCCTTGCATGTAATTCTTAGTCATTCTCTGAACGTTCAGTGTCAGCAACTCTCTAATGAAGGTAAATATCGACTCTGACTTATGAGTATTACAAGTTACTGAGTGCTATAAGTTACTGCGATATAAGAGTATCACTCCAGAATGCACTTAGTTTTATGAGGACACGTTTCTACCCTTGAATGGAGAGAACATTTTTAAAATCTCGAGACGAATTGCCGTTCAGGTTGTTTGCTCTTGTCGGAAAATGACTAGCGTCAGTGTTGACGAACGCCACGGCTGGCGCGCAAAGAGATGTCGCCGAATTAGGAAATACTTGGAGGGAATCTAGAGTAAAAGGCAGAACAAAACATTGTAGACTGTTTCATCATACTCAAGCAGAAGTGATGTTTAAAAATACTTCCCAAGTACAAAGACATAACTCCACTCGCGTCCCACCCCGGCCTGTTCCTCAGCTCCGCGGGAGTTTGGCCCGGAGCGGGAGTCCAGACAGAGCGGGACGGGGCAGGGCCGAACTTCCAGGCCGTCCGTTCAGGGGAGCGGGAGCAGCAAGGGGGTTAACTGGCTACCTTCCTCGTCTCGGGGGCCACTGCGATCTGCAGTAATTGAGATTGATTGGATGTTATTTTTCCTCTTGCAAATGTAGTCCATTAGCTTGGCACATGCATAATCAGTTTAGGCCGCAGTTAACTGAATGTAATCATGTTCCTCGGTGTCTGCTCGCACAAAATCCACTCCAGATGCCGCTTGGCCGTGGAAAAAGAGGAAGAAAGTGCCGTCACTATCACATGGGGAATCTTTACCCAAGAAACCCCTCATACACAGCGCCGCCCCCCCCAACACACACATACACAGGTACACACACACACACCACCAATTCCCTTTTCCTCCTAGTCTTGCTCTATTAAGCACACAAGGAACTATGCAAGCAAGCCCTCTCTCACACATGCACACTCTCATATGTACACTTTTAGCCACCGCTGGCTTTAGCCCGTGCGAACAGGCCTCTGGATCACATGTTGACGCGTCTCCACTATGCTAACGTTGCGCTGACTGCGGTCCAAGTCCGGCCCACCGGGCAGCTCAGGGGTGTTGGGTGGTTTTTTTTTTTGGTTTTTTTTTTCTGGACGAGTTCCCCTCTCCTTATTTTCCCCTCCAGTGCAATCCAACTGGAGCAGCTCGGCAGCGTGGAGGGAAAATGTCCGCGCTTGGTGGAGAACAGAGGAGAAACACAGTAAAACAAAACAGACAGTAATGCGAGGGAAGGGATTAGGCATGGCCACCACAACGAAGCACATTAACGGGCTCCTCAATTATGGCCCTGTCCTCCCCTTCCCTACACTGTGTAAGCCCCCCCTCAACACCCCCAACACACACACACACACACACACACACACACACAGTCAAACTGACCTCTACCATTAATGGATATGATTAGCTTTATGATTTATCCTTCGTCAGACCAGGAGAGCTCGACTCATGAAAACAAACAGACTGCAGTCTCTGACAAGATTGTTTTTTTTGTTTTATTATAGAATAAAAAGTGCAGAGCTGTTTGGAAAAGTCGCCATGGAGCATTTTATCGAAGTTTCATCCGTAGAGAAAGAAATTCAACCTCAGAAAAACAGAGAGAAACAAAAAGCCACACCCAGACTGTACAAGCCTCCAGATATCAGCCAGGAGTAGTTTTCTGATTGAGAGAGGGATGGGGTGAGAGCGAGGAAGGGGGGGGGGGGGGGGCAGAAGGCCTGAGAGTGATAGAGAGAGGGAGAGAGACTTTTAGTCGGAAATACTCCACTAATTGTCATGACTAGCATGTGATTGT
>JBBPDB010000039.1:5585052-5600052 GCA_037974465.1 Brachypetersius altus | reverse complement strand
AGGATAGATCTGCCTGAGGTGGGCCGTCCCATTGTGCACACTGCGGACTGGAAAGGCTAGGTGAGCAGAAAGGGAGCAGAAGGCAATATATATTGAATGCGGACACTTATACACGTATCGAGCCCGAGTATAGATGAGTCTGATGCTTACAAGAGCCAATGCACACGGTACTGTACTCATATTTTAACGATTCTAACTTTGACCAACCCATAAACGCCCAAATCTGTTCCAGCATGTCCAAGAGGATGTTACCTGCCGACTGATAATTATAGTACAGGGGCTCCTCGGCTTATGACAGCCTTGACACGCGGCTTTTTCACGGCGGAATACGCAACACGGCGTATGAGCGAAGGAGTTCCTGCCCCTCAGTAAGCTTATCTACACCAGTTTGGACTGTTAACGTGTTTTAACTAATGTTTTTAGCATTTTTGTTACTACAGTACAGTGTGAATATTTGTCTTTTTCCTTTTTTCTGTGGCTTAGTTTTGTTTTTATGTTCTAGATTGTGAGTTTACTGTGTCAGGATATGAGACCAGGGTGTGTTTCGGGTCACATCGCTGTCGTAGGAACGGATCTGTGTCGTAACTCGAGGACTGTGTCTTGTGCTGCTATGGGACCATCCTTTACTTTCCTTCTCCAAAGCCGTCCGAACCGTGGAGCGGCCTGTGTGACCCGTCAGGCCACAGAAGTGTGGCCCCAAGGCCTTTTCCCTCTTACCTCACTTCTCGTCGGCACATGGGCCAGCAGGAGGAGCGTAGAAACCAAAGAGAGAACGAGGGAGGGGTAAAAAAAAAAAACGCCAGAGACACAATCCAGACACCCCCCACCCGCCCCCCCACCCTTTCGTCCAACTCGTAAATATTTGTGTGGCTGATTTATAAACAGCCCCGGCCTAAGATGAGATCAAAGTGAGCTGTATCAGTTATAGAAGAGCAGAGCTTCTCGCAACACTGTTTTACATGCAGCGCTTATGCCTATTAAAGACTGGGCCATATATCACCGGCCGTATTGGCAGGGTCTTAGAGTGGCCCTCTCCTGCTGAAAAGCTAATGGTGCGTCTGCTGTGGGTGTGAGGGGTCTCAGGGCACTCAGGGAGAGAGGCATGGATTAGTTAAAGACTGGATACTCGTGCTGATGTAAGTACGCGGCCCTGTTGGGCTCTTTGTGGTGACTGGCAGAGTGCAGGTGGCTTTGGACCTTGTGGTGTAATGTTAGGCATGTCTGTGGTGAGGGCTAGTGGGAGCCAGCGTGTCGCAGCCAGGAAGACAACAGACAGCTGCACACTCAGTCAGATGGTCATCCTACACAAAGGCGTGGAGGTGGGGGGGGGGGGTCAGGGTCAGTGCTGGCGTGGGACCGCTTCACATGGAGGAGGCTGGGCAGGGAGACATACACAGTTTGTGTGAATTTTCTAAACCTTAACATTCATTTTACTATGAAGACGAGCTGTTTTTTAAATACAATGTGTAGCTTTTAGGGGGCGGGGTCAATTTGCTGGTCCTGATATTATAGTTAAGGACCTTCTTCAAGGCGTTTCTGCTGTGAGAAACGCACAACTGGTCTTTCACTCACACCAGCACTACATCCTAGTAAAGGGGTGGACGCTGGACCTCCCTCGGCCCACTCTCACATTAATAAGAGCCTGTGAGTCGAGGCTGGCAGATGTGGGGAGGGGCGGGTGGTCCAGGGAGGATGGCTGTTTGCTGACCCCAGTGGGAGTCTTACCGCTGTGGGGAAGGAGAGTAAATAGAGGCGCTCTCAGTGGAGATCCCCACTGCCTTTGTCCTAAAAATAGCTGAATAAACAGGGGATCCATCACCGGGACATGCTTTGCTCAGGGTGAGGGCGAGGGGAGACGCGGCGCTAAACAGCATCCGTGGGTACATCTGTCCCTGTGGAACACGCCAGCAGAGCGGCGCACTCCGAGAGCGGCCTGTCCCACTCCCCGCACGCTAGAGCCCAACTGTAAAATGTGTCACCAGCACCAGCCTTGGTTCTAAAGCAGCTACATTTTCATCATCGCCGCTGAAAAACGTGACTGGTCAGTGATATATGATATACTGGTCGAGTCAACTACCTCATAAATCAGGGGTGTCCTGGAGGGTTACAGCTCTGCCAAGGGGTAAACCTCATTTAACACACATCAAATCACAACTAGCTTCCAAACAAATCAAGTTGGATTGGATTGGATTCCGAAGACGCGGTTTTTAGGACCTGAATTTGCCATCTCTGTCCTAAACCCGCCTGCACTTGAAGGATAGGTAAGATAAGATACACCTTTATCAGTCCCACAAGTGGGAAAATTGGCGGAAAGTGGACAGAACAAAGCGGCATAAAGAAAATAAAAACAATAGAATTAAAACTGTATGGATATATAAACTTAGTTAGGTTTGCATGTATGTATGTTGCACATCGAGTAAATGCATGTTTATATGCAGAGTGGATTTATAAATACATGTATAAAACAATGCACCAGTGCACTTTTCACCCAATAATAATAATATTAATAATAATAATATTTCACCCCAGAAATTGCCCTCATATTGCACATAAGAGGAACTACCATGGTGTATTGGATGTTTGTGTATGTTATTCTACGTGTATCTTTACTTACAGCTAACGTTATAGCAAGCTCACATTCTTATGGCATGTTTGCATTTGACACATGTAGCGTAATGACATTATGACAAACTCGCTCGAACCCTGACCAGCCCAGACTTGTTCTGAGGAGCAGGGGTTGAGTGGAGAGCCAGCTGTAAGCTGTACGGATGCCCGGTGTTTCAGTTTAAGATGAGGTGAGAGGAGTTTGAATCTCCTTTTTCTAGATAGCGAGCGCCGAGAGCTGGTGAGATGCACAGCGGTGGAGTTTGTTATGCAGTTACTTCAAAGCCACCAGCACATCAGAGATCCAGTGCGCGGCGAGGCAGATGCAGCTTTGGTCTGGCAAGACTTGCTGAATTATTACTGATGCTTTCGGGGTAACTGTCCGACCGGCTGGTCTGGAGAATATTAATCATTTATTTGATTGTCCGCATGTGCTGATTAATCAATCCGAGGGAGATCTGCAGGATTAACTACCCTATTATTCCCTTGTAAGAACAGATAAGAGATAAGGCTTTAAAATATCATGTTCCATTTATCATTTATTTTTAGTCCTCTGCTGATGAGGGCGAAATAAAAACTGGAGGTGAGACTGGCGTGAAACCGAAAAAGGAGAGAAAGAGCCGGGTTAGCGGGGAGAGAGAGAGAGAGAGAGAGAGAGAGAGAGGGAGAAGGAAATGGTGTGTGTGTGTGTGTGTGTGGGGGGGGGGGGGTGAGGTTTTCTCTCTAGACCTAGGAGCACACCGGATTTAACTACTGTACTTTCACATAGGAGGTGCAGCGCGGGGAGGGCGAGTGAGCTTACATAACAGTGAGGGAGAGAGAGAGAGAGAGAGCGCTGTAGCGTTTGATTGCTGAAAAGATAAAGAAGGAGCAGGCGAGAGATGGAGCTTGAGCAAGATATTGAGCAAGTGGAGACACCATAGGAAGTGGGGGGCAGGGGAGATGGTTAGGGGCGGGCGCTTCACACCTGGCTAAGAGAGGAGGGCCCAGCGCGTGCTAGCATGGCAGCAGTGGAGTCCTGCGTGTAGACCGGCCATAGGTGAGTGAGTTCTACCTGCTTGCGGCCGTGCGTGATGGAACAGCGGCTCGCCGCGGTTCGCCAGAGCCCCGCCCTCGCCAGCTTCGCTCTATAAATTCTCCGTCCGCCGTCTGGTTAATGTGTTATGTCATGTGGTAATTCCTTTGATTCCGACATACCTCCGTTTGTAAATACACGCCGCTCTCAAAGAGTTGTGGTTACGTTTACAAGCATGGCGCCCCCGGCACTTTGGTGGAGAAAGCAAGGAGAGAGAGAGAGAGAGAGAGAGAGGGAGGAAGAAAGAGAGAGTGAGTGAGAAACAAAGAGAGAGAGTGGGGGGTAGAGCTGATTGTTAACTTTGTGCACTCCTGTTTTGGTTCATGTGCCAAGCGTTATTGTGCCCTTTGGGCTCTTTCAATGTCCTCTGAGGAAATCTTAGTATCTCCAAAACAGGACCTTTATAATCAGTGGGTTAAAAAAAAAACACTCTTAACTTTAATGCACTTTTAATGTATCTCAGTTTTATTCCAGGTAAGTCTGGAGCCTTTCTGTTGCTCATAAATGTTGGGTCGGCGTGCAAAACAACAACAAGGGTTCGATAGGAGCGACACGCCGCAAAGGAAAGTGACAGAAACTTGAGCCGAAGGAAGAGTGCGGCCCCTCTCAAGCAGCACACAGAGGCTCATTCGGGGTTTTTCTTCCTATTAACACTCTCCTCTCTGAGCCGGACTAGTCACCGTGCCCTAGCACAGCGCTACAGGAAGTCGGACTGCGGCTGATTATGAGCGCCAGTGTGATGAAAGCATGGCTCGGGCTGTTTGATGTTGTTTAGCTGTGGCTTATGTCACCATCTTTCACTGCCTTTTCCCTGCAGCTAAGCCAAACTTTTTTTTTTTTCTTCACTGCGGTGCCTTGTGGGGGGGGGGCTCTTTTTTTTTTTTTTTCCTCCCCTACCGGTACTTTATCCAGGGAGGTCGGGCCGCCGGAGATCGCTTAAGAATGGCACCCTTCCAAAACATTAATAAATTAAAATCACAAGTTGTCCTATAAAAAGTGACTTAATGTGATCTCGTAAGCCTCGCGTGCAATTTACATTAAAAGGGATACAAAGGCTGGCCGTGGCGGCCGAGGCCATATTAGATGTCCCCGAATGGGCAGCCAGCGCTTTGACCTCCACGAAGACATGGCGACTAATGGCGCGAGCGGGTTATTTTTAGGAAGCTCTTGTGCCCGACCAGCAGAGTCCTTTCAGAGGGCTTTGGAGAGCATTTATTTATTTATTTATTTATTTATTCTCGGCCTCTACGTGACCGAAGTAATGGAGCTGCCTCCCAATTAGCCTGCGCCGTGTTTGATTTTTGTGATGACAACCATATCACAGCTGTAATTACGCTGCACTTGGAATGATGAGGGTTTAGGTTATTGATCCGGGATCGATCCCGCTGATCAATGAGCACTTTGTTTCTCTTTCTGTATGGAAAAGCGAAGTTCATTTTGTATTTTTTTATTTTTTTGCCAGCTAATGAGCCGGCCCAGCTGAATGACCTACAAAGCGGCGTGTGCTTGTGAGTCCCATTCGGGTCCGGGCGGCTCGGGAGAGGGGTGAGCCTTGCCCAGAGAGCTTGTTTTTTTGTTGTTTTTTTTTAAACACCAGTGCACACGCTCCGCTGGGCATAGGGTAGAGACCAGAGCTTGAAGAGAACCCATTTCAAATTCATGTCTTGCTGAAGGGCAAAACAGGCAAGCCTTCGGGGCAATTTTTTTCCTTCTTCTTCCAAACGGTGAACGCACTCTCCCTCCGAGAGACAAAGCCAGGTTCCTCAAATATTGCGCTAACCTAAACTCTTTATCGCTATTATACGCCGATGCATTATTCAAACTTAAATAAAAACACGCTCCGCTCATAGCTTCGCTTATGTCTCGCGGCTCTCTCTGTGCGTCTCTAATGTTGCTGTTGCGTTTCAGCGCAGATGTTTCATTTTACAGAGAAGATGGAGTGTTTCTGCAGACCTTCCCTGCATCATTTATGGCCGGGAATTTGAATCGTGCGCTCAGGATCAGTCAGAGCACCTACGCTCTGCTGTGCGTGCTTGAAAAGCTGTTGAGTTAAGACGGCAGCTTGAGAGTGTGTAGCGATAGGACAGTGGAGAGGGCCGCAGTCAGGTAGGAGTCTAAAGTCACTTTGAGCAGCGGCGCCCTCCGTAACGTGCGGACATGCAAATGCGCTCGTTTGCCCACGTCGCGTCCGCCCCCGCCACGCCCCCACCTGCTCATTTGCACGTTAAGAAGTGGAGCACTCCAAGATCCCTGTTGCTCTTTTGTTGGCACGGCAGAGCTAATAAAAGCTTGGGCCCTTTAAGCTCAGCTTAAATATTTACGCTGGCACACAACCCAGTGCTCCCGGTCTCTCGTTAAGCCGGGCCTCTGGGTGGAGGAGAGGGGGCCGAGCCTGGCAGCTCGAACGCTTCCTCATCTGAGACCAGTTCAAACACGGAGCACTTCCAACTTCAGCCTCAGCTTTGTGAATTTTAGATAGAAAAGAAGAACAAGGAGGGGGAAAAAAAAGCCAACAACATTACTTTCTCGCCCGCCTTATTGCCTAGCCTGAAGCAGCAACCAATTATGTGCTAATGAAATATTTACGCGGCCAAACGGGGGAGCGCCAGAGGTGAAAGCTAGATAATACACGCCCGAGGAGCCAGCGTTGTAAGGCCTCTTCCTCCCTTTTACATAAGGGCCTGGCCGAGCAGGATACATTCACACTGCTTTCACATTCTCTTTCCCACCTGAGATGTCATTATTGGACACGCGAACACAGTTTCACACTGTCTCCACCGCTAGCTGTGAAGAAACTGTAGCGAAATGAAAAGTTTTTGTAGTCGGGGGAGCATCAGCCGTGCCAGAATCAGATGCTTAGGGATCTTAAGCGCCTTGCAAATTCCTTGAAATACTGAATCTCCCATGTTGAAAGGATTTTCAGGGCGATAGCTCTCCTGTGGGATCCACACACCTTCCACTTTTAATGGTGGCTCCCATTAATGAAGGCCCGAGAAAAGGTGAAGGTCAGCAGAAACTCAGCATCGAGATTAAAGGGACGTTCATGTGCAACTTTTAGGTTCTAAAGGTTTCCGACAGTTAGCCTGTGAAGGCAGCATTAAAAAGCCCGGTCTGTGAGGTCTCTTTACCGGGCAGTAACCCTTAGCGCGGACTTTAGATGCACCGGTCTATATGTGGGCTCCACAGCC
Source organism: Brachypetersius altus (assembly GCA_037974465.1). Classification (NCBI taxonomy): domain Eukaryota; kingdom Metazoa; phylum Chordata; class Actinopteri; order Characiformes; family Alestidae; genus Brachypetersius; species Brachypetersius altus. The sequence continues at coordinate 5,593,185 of JBBPDB010000039.1, read as the reverse complement.
GCCGCTCTGCTGACTCGGCGTTCTGCGGGTCCGGCCCCGGCCCGGGGGTCAAGGGGCCGAGTCTTCTGTAGCAGAAGTCATCTGTTCCATCACAAAAGCGACTCCCTTGAGGAGCACAGTGGGATGTTTGTTGTCAGAGACTAATGACGTTTTTGGTAATGCTCCCTTGCTGAATTTAATTTTCCTCGACTATATTAATCATCACAAGTGCAGTTTGTCTTGGAAGCCCCCCTCCCAGCTACACCATGCTCTTCGCTCCCGTTTGCCCCCTATTCCCTACCCCCTTCAGTCGTGCAAGCTGGGGCCCGCCGCTCCGTACCATGAGGCACTGATGCAGTTGTCACACAGGCAAATGCTAAACTATGCTGAACTATGAAAGATGCTGTAATTCTCAAACTTCTTTGATTCTATTTGGAACCGGTAGCAGGCCAGCAATGGAGTTGACTGTCTGTTTGCTCGTTTAAGCGAGAAATTAACGCAATAGTTAAAGAGAGCGATACATTTTAGGGAAGTGCTTCAGGCGTTTTTGTTTTGTCATGTGACCTGATGTTGACCTCAGAGGTAACTGAGGTCAGTTCTTTATGTTTCTTTTAAGATCCTCTGTGTTTTTCTAGTTACTTAAATTTAGTATAACATAGTCTGCGATATTCTATTCTAAGCTCCTGCCGTAAGCATAGTGTAATGCTTTGTTAAATCAAGACTATGTCATGCCATAACATTGCTGAGTTCTTGCTAAACCAACAAGGGTTACACTGACATCAACGCTAGTTTTGCAATAATCTGCTTCTGCAAGGCGGCTCCCTAATGCCCAGCTTTTACTCAGACCAAGATAAGGCATCATTAAACACTCTGAGGGCATCCAAACATCTCTGCATTGATCGCATCTGTCTCCTGTCTGCTCGCAGCAAGACGTACAGTGCATTCCTCCACTGTCCCGTCCTAATAATTACCTCCACCGCCCCGACCCCAAATAGAAGGGTTTGCCGCTAGAGGCAGGCAGGAGGACGGGAGCAGGTTCTGAGCTGCCCTCTTAAACTTCCAGATGGCACAGGACAGCTGCAGATGTCTGGGGGACGGTTGGAACAGCTGCCTGCCATGCCCCCGCAGTTCCACACAGCTGTCGCCTCCTGCAGGCAGGAGTATTGTACTGCGGGGCTCCGGCACCACAGGGCCCGCATTCATAAAATCACCGGGAGGCTAAGCTGTTAATTAGCTGCTCAGAGTGGAGGGCGACGTCTAGCGATTAATATGTTTTCCTTTCCTCCTCTCTCTGTCTTTTTTTTTTCTTTTTCGTTTGTCCCAGGCTTGACATCATTTCCTGCCTGCTTTCAGAGTCATTTACCGTACACTGCGAGCAGGGGCCCAGCTCATTAAACGGGGGGGAAATGTGTTTATCTGGCTGCGATTAGGGCCTCGCATTATGCATGTATGGCCATGCTTAGTCAAATATGCCTAATGAGAGGGGGCGCACGAGGAGGAAGGGAGGGAGGTGACGGGGGCCCGACTGAGACTGTGGTGGGCACAGGCACCACTTTGTCACAAACCGCACTTGGCATTGATCTCCACCTTTTCTGCCTCCCTCACTTACTCTCCCGCTCCCGAAACCCGGCTCGCCGCATGAATTATGTGGACGCATTGATCAGCTGATCGAGGGCTGTTGTTTGAGAGCGCGGGGGCATTATCGGAGGAGGGATTAATCGGCCCTTGTTTTGCTGTGCTGTATGTTAGAAGGTATTATTTACCTCCTTGTCACTACGTTCTCCCCATCGCCACAAACGCCGTTACTTCACCCGCCCAGAGAAACGTACACAAACGACTGCGTACATAATCAACAAGGGCCAAATGACTGCCAGCATTGATTGCCTTCTCTCTGCAATTATGTTCCTATTGTTTACTTTCTAGCAGCTTATTTATTCCAAAGGAATTCAATAATTATTGCTTTATTTAGTGCTAAAGTGAGGTGGAGAGGTATACGCTGCCGTGGGGGGAGGAGGATTGTCTTCAGGGTCTCTCTACATCTTTCTTTCTGCTCCACTCCCTCCCCATCCGTCTCCCTCTCTCTCTCTCTCTCTTGTGCCTGGACATATATAGTCATCCATCTCCCCCTCGCTTTAACCTGGAGGCGCCTGGATGAATCACAGAGATCCTACACACTTTTACTGAACTCACTTAATTTCCCACTAGCCCCAAATGAAGCTGACCAGTCAGGACACGTTTTGCACTTACAGACTTACCTACAAATCAAGTGATGTTGAGTAATCTCAAATATGAAGTGTGTAAAAGATGCTAATGCTATTTTTAACAGTGCAGCGTATTTTTCCAGATATCGGTTTAGGCGACAGCATGTCATACATCAAACTTAATTGGTGGGTATAAGCTTGTATTAGTGTTAGCTACATTAGCCCTGTTGTTCTGAAGTAAACAGCGAACACGTCTCGGCTGAACGACTACGTTTGGAAGTTGATTTTTTTTATTCCCGCAGACTCCCGCTCCATCAGAGTTATGACCAGGAAGCGGCTAGTTACCCAGGGAAGAGAGAGGGCTTAGTGAGGGGCGGGGAGGAGAGGCGGGAAACGTTAGGTATGCAGCTAGGGGGCGGGTAAACGCTGTTTCTCCAGCCACAGCGCTGCGTCTGGGCATGTCGCCGCTCGCAGTGGCTAATTTGAACCAGCCGCCACATTTGGCATCTAGAGCGGCTTCTGTGGTCGCGGCTTCTGGTCCTACCACTGCTGCTGCTGCTGCTGGGAGGGAGAGAGAAAGAAAACAACAAAAAAAGAGAAAGCCCGATAAGGGGTAAAAGAGAGGGCAAGATGTAAACTCACTCTTTCGCTGCTAGCGGCTAACCCACATTCCCGAGTGCTTTATCCACCCTGGAGGGGGAAATGTACACACCCTGTGCCCTATCTCTGCTCTCTTGAGCGAAAAACAAAATACTCTCCCACACACACACACACACATGCACACACACACATATGGTGAGATCTGAGACTTCAGTTCCCTCTTCACTCTTCAGCCACACATTTTCTGCCCATTAGGCCCATCCTTTTGTCTCTTTTCAGGATGCAAAGCAGTGACCTCATTGGCTATAATTTCAGCCATGACATCACCAAGGCCCGTGTAACAAAGGTGCTGCGCTTGACGTTATCCATCAAAACGACGCGTCGGGCCCGAACTGGATCCCCATGTACCTCTTTAGACAACACCCGGGCCTCGGGCATCATGATATCAGAGGGTTTGGAAGCTCAGCTCGCTCAGATTTTGGGTTTTTCTGGCTCTAGTTCCCGGCTCTCGCTCTCAGGCGACGTGTGCGGCGGTGCTGGCGTGTGTATGTGTGGAAAGCACTCGGCTTCACCACTTACTGCCGAAAATCATCGTGATAATTACAAAGCAATACACATCCAGACACTCTCCGGCTCCCCCCTCACTGGGAATTGGCCAGCTCTGGGAGAAATTGATAGCTATTTAGCCACTGGATAGTCATCTGTTTTCATGCATTAATTGTGTATTAACAGCACTGCCAGATTTAATAGTGGAAATTGGGGTAGGACCAAAAAAGGCTTGCGTGCCGCACAGTGTGCGTTCGCACACAGGAGCACATGAGCGCCTGGGCACTTGCTCGCCTGGCGAATCTTGCTGCTGGTGCAGCGTAGCTCCACTCTGTATTCGGAGCACTCTCCGGCAGCTCGAGCGCTACCCGGTGTAAAAGGTGCGTTTTTACAGCCCATTAAAGTGGATGCTAATGCAGATCTGTGCATAAGAGCAGGTAGGTGTGGAAAGTGATACCTGCGGATAATGTGTGCGGAGCCATGCCCGGGGGTCAGGGTTGAGTTGCAGTGGAGTGGATGAGGTGGCGCCCACACCTCTCCTCACCTACACCAGCGTGGGGCGTTGATTCAGCCCCCTCTCGCGCGTGCGCCCGCGTGCTCGCTTTGGGACCGTAAACACACTTTGTACAATGTGATACTGAAACTTTTTAATTCCATCAAGTAGCGACGTAAATCTCTTGGCCCGTAATCGTTTAATTTGATTACAATTACTGAGGAAACAATTCAAAGCATGAAATCTCGAATTTCACAGTGATCCGGGTTCATTATTTTGGCCTGATTTAAACATTTTGATTAAAAGTACACTCCTTATGTAAATGTGTCTGGAATTAGAAAGCAAATGGTGGAAAAATACCTAAAAATAAAAATAGTTTTAATTTGATACAAAAACATCAACTGTGTCAGTAATCAGTTACTGTAACTGTAACTAAGGTACGACCTTCCCCTGGAAAGGATGGGTCCTCTCCTTCATGGCTGCACAGGTTAGTTAATGAAGCCGAGGAGAGCTCCGGGGGCCTGGGTGCGGCTGCGCTGGGGCCCTGATGGAGGGCAGGCTCCTCAGCAGCACCCTGGTCAAACCACCCACCCCCCACTCACACACTCTCCAAACATGACTTTTTCATTAAGCCGCTGAATTCCTCCGCTCCAGTTGGAGATGATTTATCAGCACTGAGCTTCAGTTAAGGATCATATGAAACAGACACACACACACACACACACACACACACACACATAGCCCATCTCTCTCTGCATTACTGTGTTTCATATCCAGGCCCAAGTCCGTGTGTGTGTGTGTGTGTGTGTGTGTTTAGGGTTGGGTAGGAGATTAAGAGGAGATAGTATCTCCAGGGGTCCCTCATGTGGATAGCTTTAGATGAAATGCTGTGTGAAATGTGCCTGCCTGCCTGTGTGTGTGTGTGTGTGTGTGTGTGTGGAAACAGAGAGAAGGGAGCCTCCCCACTCATGGGACGTGTCTAATGAACCCTATTAAGGCCTCTAGTGTCATGTCGAATTCCCTTATGTGGACTTGTGCTTGAATCTTTTCACCCATGTGTGAGAGATGATGTGTGTGTGTGTGTGTGTGTGTGTGTGTGTGTGTGCGTGTGTGAAACTTCATAAACAGAGTGAGGTACTTTTTTCTTGATTTTCACAAAGATGTTTTAGCTGCTGTCAGGTGTATTAAAGGGGAAATATGGGGGCATTTTACTTTCAGGCACCATTTTGGTACTTTTGGAGGTGTTTGCGCCCCATGTTGTCATTTGAATGAGCTGTAGCCAATCAGAAAAGAGATCAGTTACAAATATCCGTCTTAAAGGCACAGTAACAAAAACAGCCTTTGTGCTTCCGTGGCTTGAAAATGGTCTTGTAAGAACATATTATGATAATTGTGTCATTTTCTTGGTACAACAACAAATCAAACATCCGAGATGTAATGAAAGAGAAGGACAGTGAGTGTATGGGCCCTTTAAAAACACTTCAGCCAATCAGTGCCATTGATGGCCAAAGACCTGCCAAAATAATTTTCAGATTAATTGAACACCTTGATGCATCAGAACACCCAGTAACTCACCTGGAGCTATGATTGGTCACTCTGTCAGATGCACTGCGATTGGTTCGAGGCCCATTTGCATATTGCAGCCTTCTGTGATGTCGGTATTGCAGAGACGGATATCAGAATAACGATTTACAGACAATACATTGTGCAGCCTTTCATAGAGTCGCAGTATTGTCATGAGTCTTCCTCGTTCATGCCCATCCACAGCTGCTCTGGAGTTTGGCCCATCGTTAGCCTGTGTAGCATTAGCTCCAGGTCAGTGGCACGGCTTCTACATATGAATTTTGAGCCAGGCCGGGCCCTGTCTGCAGCCTGTTCGGGGTTACTGTGATATACGGCTCCTCTCTGGGCCAGGCCAGCTCAGGTTCACCCTTTAGTAAATCCTGCTCTTTTAATAGGAGCTATAAAACTCATAGCTTCTCTTCAACGTTCCCGTCTGGACTTTGAAGTTACGTCTACCTGCGGTCCGATTTCTTTCAGTTTCTCCGTGTTTTTTTTTGCTCTCTCTCGGTCTCTGGCCGAGCTGCGGCAGAATCTTGTTCTTGCCTACTTCCCTGCATTTAAGCGTCATTGTTCTTTTGTGTGTGTGTGTATGTGTGTCTTGCATGTGCTTAAAGACATCTGTTCTGACTAAACCCGGCTCGGACGAATTGGGTGTTTTATGCGAGTAAATCTGCCGTGCGGCTCACCGCTCGGCCTCGTGTGTGAAGGAGGGAGAGAGGTAGAAACTCAAGCCTAAATGTCCAGCAGCACCTACTCAATGACCTCACTCCTCTGCCTCCAGCAGGAAGGAGGGAGAAGAAGAGAGGCAGAGAGCGTGCAAGGAGAGAGGCAAAGCCTTTTACAATCACCTAATAACTCCATTACACGAAGCTGTGGGGCACGCCGAAAAGCAGAGGCTCATTCCTGAAAGCCACGGCCCTAATGTACGAGTGAGGTGTACAATTGAGACATACGATACCGAGCCAATGGAGCAGAATTGCCCAGAAAAACCCCTTATAGGGGTATTAGGATATTACCTCGAAAATTAAATATCACCAGAGGAGGGGTGAGAGCATTTTAAGGAACGTAATATTTTTCCTCCCGCACTCTCTCCTGTCAACACGTGATGTGTCATTAATTGGGTTAAAAATCTAATGTTTCTCTGGCTTTTTGCATCCGAAGCTGGGGGCTGGAGGGCTCAAAGTGCAGCCGGACAAAGTGGGCCTGGCCTCGGCCTTAATGAATCAATTTGTTTCCCCCGACCTTTGTCAGGTGGTCAGCAAAGGATATTAAGTGTCTCTCTCTTTCTCTCTCTCTCTCTATCTTTCTGTCTCTCTCTGTCTCTATATCTTTCTTTCTCTCTCTCTCTCTCTCTCTCACTCTCTCTCTCTCTCTCTCTCTCTCTCTCTCTCTCTCTCAAGGCAACAAAATATTTTTCACATTGTCACCGCTGCGGTCTTGATCTCATCCGTTGTCAGGCCTAACAGAATCACACAGTAAAAGAAGGCGACACATTTACTGTTAACAGACCCAATACGCAAATGCAGATGGTAATTACTGTGGCTGTCATGGCCCATTTCTGTTTACTTCGAGGAGCGGGGGGCTCTCGAAGACCCTCTGAAACCCTTCCTCGCACTTTTTTTTTAATGACACGGAATAAGCATCTGCTCGCTTACAAGGAAATTTCATTTGTAATAGTTTGGCTGGCAGAGGGTAATGAAACATTAATGGCAGACAGTGAATGTTATTATTTTTTTCGGCCTTGTGTATGTGATTGGGTCCTGGTTCTCCGGCTGTGGAGAAATGTTTGTTGCTCTTCATCTAATTCGCTCTGCGAACGTTAAGTCTCCGAAGAGAGACGATGGCCGTGAAGATTAAGAGAAGAGAGAGAATTACCTGTGATTGGCATTGATCGCAGCCACAGAAATCCATCGATAGGCCTTCGACTGGCGTATGAACCCCCACCCCGCCTCACCCCCTGTCAGGACTGTATGAGTGAGCGGTAATACTATGCATGAGCGAGGGGCTCGGAGGCGACGTGCGGAGATGCTGATGAGGTGGTGGTCAGGCACGTGCAGCGGTGAAGCCGGGCTATCCAGTGTTGGCCTCGTCTCATTGATTGAGGCCATTATGCTCCATGATCGGCGTGTGGGAGTGTGTTGTGTCACTATAGGGTGTGTGATGTGGTCAGGGCTTGTTGTGGGTTTGTGGATTGTCCGACATGCCCCCCTAAGGATCTTTTCCCCTGTTGAGGAATGTTCTAGATGCTTTCAGAGTGTGGTTTTCTATCTCTCTCTCTCTCTCTCTCTAACTCTCTCCCGCTCTCTGTGAGGGAGGCTTTGACTCACTGGAGATCAATATTTAGCATCCCATGCGTGAAACGGGCAGATGTTTGGAGTTTCCTTTTCAGAGACGAGAGGGCTTCTCCTGAGTGAAGGAGATCAATGCTTCCTTCCCTCAGTGTCTCCATGCCTCTGCTCGTCCTCTGGGAAGAAACTTCTGGAGCGTAGCCCCCCCCCCCCCCACACACACACACACACACACACACACATACGCTCACAGTAAAGGAAAACAGTTTAAAGGGCAGTTTTTCCTCAGTAGCATAGTTTGGACAATGCAGAACTTAGTGACATCCTAAGTATGATTGTAAAATGCCTCCAAGCCAGGAAAATATTTGAAAAGCTTGCCAGAAAAAAATGCATCCGCTGTCATTTCCACTGGCTTAAAGGGGATTTGTCCAGAAAAACAAACAAAGGGCTCATTGTTTTAATT
>JBBPDB010000039.1:5569720-5584952 GCA_037974465.1 Brachypetersius altus | reverse complement strand
AATCCCCCCCCCCTCCCCCCCCATCCATCCACCCTGCTGTGCTTGGGGACAGCTGACCCATCCATGCTCCACCAACAGAATGTGAACCTCGGTAGCAACTGTTGCTGCAAAGATGGCAAAAATCTATTTTTTTATATTTTAATCAAAAATAAATAAACCGAGTGTGTGAAAAATTTCTTGGCGTCTTATCAAGTAAATGTTATCGCAGTGACAGATGTGAAAAATAGCTTCGTGGAGATACTTTAAATATAAATCGCTGTAATTTCTGCACGCAACACACACTCCCACACACACACACACACACAGCCTGGTCCAGATAAGGCCGTGCTGGTGGAAGAAGAAGTTCTGGTGTTAAACAACAGCACTCTGATTTGTAATTGACTTATTCATTTGCAGGAGGTGTGATTGAAAGTGTGGAGGCAGTGTGAGTGTGAAGCTCAGTGCTAACATCTCTCTCTCTCTCTCTCTCTCTCTCTCTCTCTCTCTCTCTCTCTTCACAGCACTTGCAGCAGCACGAGAGTGCAGTGGAGGGTGAGGCGTGCTACTATCACTGCGTGCTGTGTAACTACTCCACCAAGGCCAAGCTGAACCTGATCCAGCACGTGCGCTCTATGAAGCACCAGCGCAGTGAGAGCCTGCGAAAGCTGCAGCGTCTGCAGAAGGGCCTTCCCGAGGAGGAGGAGGACCTGAGCACCATCTTCACCATTCGCAAGTGTCCCTCCGGCGACACAGGTAGGAGTGAATAGCATGCACTTGAACCCATATGCGCGTGCACACACACACACACACACACACACACACACAAATCTGTCTATCTATCTATGTGTGTGTGTATATATATATATATATATAAAGGGGGTGCTCAAGTTACAACATTCATACTACGTTTTGAGTTTATGCCTCCCACTCCCACTTGATTTATAGCGTTAGCTTCATACTTACGGACTACGTGGGGGAACTAGTTTGGTTGCGGTGGTGGAAGAATACATTGTAACGTGGCGAGTTTTCCTTTGTTTTTCTGTTTCTGTGGCTTAGTTGTGTTTTTCTGATGTGTTAGGATCAGTAAGTGACTCAGGCGAAGGAACGGAGGGCCGTCTATATATATATGTTTTTTGCTTGTCTTCAATTCATCTCTAAGTTGGGCCTTATCTCATGTGCAAAAATGATTCTTTAAAGACCCATCCGCTGAAACCTTCTTTTTGCTAATAAACTCTCGATGACAGTGCCCCCAAGAACTCTAAATGAAATGTTTATTTTTAGGAGAGTACCCTCAACGCCGCTGCTCTGCTCAATTAAAACTATAGACGGTAGGACGTGTTTTCTTAGTGTTGCATAAGAATTGATGCATTTTAGTCACATATTGTTTAATTGACCAATTTCACTATTATGCGTTCTTGGCTTCCACTGCCTTGCTATTCTTTAAGGGCCGTCTGCGTGACAAGTGACGAACAAAACAATATCACACCCCAGCACTCCCCGTAGCTCACTGCAGTCTTTTGGATTTACGCATGTATCATAAGAATACAAGCTTTTCTTTAAGTAAACAAATCTCTGTCGTTTTTGGATAATCAACATTGCGCACTCTTCTATCACAATGCTATTAGAAGACATTCCCGTCGTACACGTATCTTTTTCTTCTTTCCTGAGGCTTGATCTTACTTACAAATGAGGCAGCATGCGGGCTAGCACTGAGGCAAAAGCATCTTTCCGCTCTCAGCTCGTTCTCTGAGGAGACTTTGAATCCAAGAAAATGTGCCCAATATCCTCATTCACTCTCTCTTTGAGCTGAAAGCACATTAACCGCTTACAGAGAGCTGAAAGTTTCGCACTGACTTGTTTTTTCCCTCTCGTGCTCTGAGATTCAAAGAGTTCCGGCAGACAGCCGTCCGTTCCTGGGCCGCGTCTCCGACATGAAAGGGACGGGAGAGGAGTGGGACGTGGTCGTTTATAGATCGCCGATCAGCTGGGAGGACGTCCTGAAGAGTGGGCGGAGTCAGTGACTGCATGCTTGTTAAGCCCAGTGTCTCTCAGTCCTGGTCCTGGACGCCGCTTCCCTGCACATTTACATTTTTTCCCCTCTGCCCAGACACACCCACTTCAGTTGAAGGGCTTGTTAATCAGCCGACTAATTGGATCAGGTGCGAAATCGCCAAAATATCAAGGGCAGAGGTGCTCAGGGACCAGGCTTGGGACTCACTCTGGCAGATCCAGGTTGTCTGGTGGACTGAGGCGCCGCAGCAGAAACAGAAGGGGCGGGTTTTGAGAGCAGGGATGCTTGCGTTAGTCAGTGAGGAGAGAAACGGGGCTGTGGTCAGTTAACACTCTGTCTGAACGCGGATTTGGTTTTCTAATCACTTTGACTCCCGCGCCCTGACAAAAGGGCCCCATTGTGCATCTCGCCTCCCCTCCTCTTCCGCCAGTCAGGCAGCCCAGCCAACGCACAGCCGCCCTCTGTGCTTCAGGAGAGAGAGAGAGAGAGGGGGAATGAGAGAGAGAGAGAGAGAGAGAGAGAGAGAGAGAGAAGGAAAGGGGGGAGAGAGGAAAGAAAAAAAACGAGTCAGCCTCTGAAGACGCTTTGTTCAGAGGAGGCAGGGATAATGAATCCAGCGGCCGGGAAATTGCGCAAAAGGCAGTCACAGATCTGAGGCAAATCATTAGAGAACATATTTAGCCGAGCAATTAAGGACAATTAAGCTTTCTGCTCGCTGCACTCCAAATATGTTAATGACTACAGTACAGTGGACAAGTGAACATGCAAAGGCAAGAGGAAGGTCCACTTAGGTTAAAAGGGTGGGGGGTTGGGGATTTTAGTGAGTGTGTGTGTTGCTGGGGAGGGAGGGAGGGAGGGGGGGTTATGGTGGAGTTCACAAACAAGTCTGTTTTTTTTTTTTTCTTCTTTCCCCTCACTCTCCTTCTCCTCCTCTCGCGTTTTTTTGGTTGATGTATTTATTTATATATTTTCTCAGCTAACCTTTGATGTGCGTTAATGGATTCCCTTGTTTGTGAGGCTGGCTGGAGGTTAGGTAATGGCTCCTGCAGTGGGCTTGTGTGGGCAGAGCGGCACAAACACACACACACACACACACACACACACACACACGCACACATGCTGACATCTTCCTTCTGCCATCTTTTCTCAAAGTTGCACCACAGCCAAGGACTTGTGAAATGTCTATGCACAATATTTGACACAAATTTGGGCTTCGGCCTCATAATTGTTCTGCCATTACTGAAATTAGTTTCTTTTTGGGGGGGCGGGAGTGGTCTGGACTGTGACAAGAAATGCCCACATACTTTGATGACGGCTGGTTTGCTCAGTAGCCTTGTGAGCTTTTGATGTCTTTTAATTACGACCCTTCTTTCCACGATCCGGTATTATTGAATTTCTGTACTATTCTGTCAAGAATGCGCAGGTGATTAAGACTTTCGGCGAGGCTCGCGTTGATTGGGAAATTCTGATGAAGGACAAGGTGAGTGCAAATCGAAGCGAGAACCTCTCGACGGGAGACCGGCTTAGTCTTATTATCAGAGATTGTTTTATGCACATGTGAGACAGAGAGAGAGAGAGAGAGAGAGAGAGAGAGAGAGAGTCAGCTGATACCTGCTGACTGACGTCACGGTCAGGGCGAGTAACAGTCCGTGAGGGCCCTTCCAGAGGAACTGCTCTGTTAATAGTCTGTGACGCGCTGTTTACCGAGCCGGGCCGGCTGCAGCGTGAGCGCTGAAGGCCTGATTGATTGCCCTACGGATGCAGGATCAGGCTCAGGCTCCCGCCATCCAGGCCAGCTCTCTCCCTCTCTCTCTCTCTCTCTCTCTCTTTCTCTCTGTGCCAGGAACAGCCTGGGTCTGGGCCCGCTGCTCCTCTGCAGCCAGCCAGGTCTCTTTAAAGAGCACGGGGTGAGCGTTTCGCTCCCCCTGGCCTGGCTCGAGCTCACTTTGTTCCCTCTCTTCCCCCTTATATGTGTTTTTAGAGGTCCGTTAAATGAAACGAAGTGTGTAATAAAGAATGTCTGCTTGCTTCAAACCCCCCGCTCCCCCCCAGCCCCTCCCTCGTTCGGGCATCTTGATCGAATTAAGCCGATAATGAACATACCTCTTCATCGGGCGGTGCGAGAACTATGCAAATTCTGCACTTTCCGTTTGCCACCACCTCCCAGCTCTCGCGTTTTCCCCCCAAAACTACCCTTCTGTGGACCGTGACCCCCACCCTCACAGCCACTGTAACCCCCCCTCCCTCCCTCCCTCATCGGAGCTGAACCATTCCCTCCTGGTGTAACATTTAATTTCCTCCCTGCTAGCTCTTCTGAGGCGCTGCTCTCTTTCTTGTGGTCGAGGCTCGGTCGCTAAAGTGGTGGAAGGTTCCCTGCTTGTTAAAACAAAGCTGGCCCTCGAGTTCTGGGTCAACTAGGCAGGAACTCCCCTGACTGCAGCTTGGTTGGTGTTAGGTGCTTGGCCACTTCTCCAGGCCAAGCCAGTCTCCCCCAGCCATCCACCCCCCGCCAGCCAGCCCCTGAACTTCAAACAGCACCGAGCTCTACAACCCCAGGATGTGGCAGTACTCCGGGAGAGAGGTGGAAGGCGGTTTGTGGTGGGCCCTGGCTTCTAAGCCAGTGTTGCCCTTGTCTCCTTGTTTTCAGTGGCCTCTCTACTCCCTCAAGTCTCTTTACTAGATTCCGTATGAGGCCTAATGCATCCAGAACTTTGTGGAGCGAAACCTGGGTGCGCGGTGACACCTCTCGACCCTGTTTTTTTTTTTTTGTTGTTTTTTTTTTTACAAAACAATTAGTAGAGAAGGACTTGAGGATCCCGGCCTCACACATTAATGCACATTAACCAGCAGCTCCAGCGCTGTAAAAGCCCTACATTAAGGCTGGCTGGCCACCCCTCAGGGAGGGCCAGCGTGGCTCTTTCTGAGCGGCCTCCGCATCTGTCAGATCCCATTTTCTGGTCATTTGTTAGCACCACCAATGAGGATCATTTTTAAAAAAAGATCCATATCTCTAATTCGGAGAAAGTGTGTCATAGCAGATGCTGCTGATGAAAACAATTGATTGTGGAAATATTGATTGCTTTGTTTTCAGTTTGATCCATATTTTCTTTGCTTTGTTATTTTTTTTTTCTCTCTCTCGGTAATAACTGAGTCCCTGCTCAGATTAATAGAGCGGTCATTAACGGCTACTCAAGCCATACGCGTGTATTGAGGAGCCATTGGCTTACATACACACGGACGTGGACGTGGGGAGGCAGTTCGGGGGTCAAAGAGCAGGCGGCGTGGGCGGAGTTTCGACGCCGTGTGTCTTTGCCCTTCTCCGTTGCCCACAGAGCGCCGGGGTGGCAGAGATGGGCGACCGATGTCCAATTAGAGACGTGCGAGCATAAAAGGCAGCCATTGTTTCTTATTCATTCCTTCGCTCAGAAAATGTGCTTTACAGGCATGCTGCCCTCCAGCTTGGACTCTGTCCATCTTTCTTAACCCTTTTAATGGCCTGCAAAACAAAGAAGATGTCAGAGATGTTCCCACACCCTACGGCGCAGACGCAGACCACAACACATAAACTCTCTGCGTGGAAATGTGTGTGATGGGTGGTTTGTGACACTCCACATGACAGGAGCTCTTCCATGAGTGGCGCACACCAGGGCATACAGGCGGCTGACACATTGGGGTCTTTCACATCACAAGAGTTAATGAATCCAGGGTTTTTTTTTTTTATTATTGCTGAAGAATGAGATGCACGAGAGGAAGACAAAAGCGGGGAGGTGGGAACGAGAGGTGCTTAGACTTTTTCTGTGACTTTTGCTGGTGACCTCATGCTCTGGCCATCCTGCTTTTGTGAAGCTGTCTCAGTTGCAGACTCTTGATAGCTGTGCCGTGACCTGGTGCGAGTGCCGCTGTGCTGGTTCAGCACCTTTCTCTGCCGTCCGTGCCTATAATGCCCCCCCCCCCCCCCCCAAGCTCCTCAGACTGTTGATCCACAGCTACTTAAGCTTAAAAACCCTCTCGCGTTTTTTATTGTGGCGAGTAATATGGTAAGAAGTAGACCAATAGATGTATTGAGGGGATACATTTAAGCAGAATCCAGACACTTGTTCATTTAAAAAGGAAGCTCTTGGGTCGTGCTTAAAAATGCATAGAGGCCTAAATGATATAACTGTCCACACTCCTGTCTGCATTGTTCTGCTAAAGGTATAATGTTGGGAAATCTCAGAGAAAGGAATTGCTAAGGCAGCTATAGGATTACGTGCCTGGACAGAGGAAGGACATATAGACACTAAAAGGAAGGAGCTGCTCAAAGAATCTGTCTGTTTGGGATGGAAGGGAACATGTCAGAGAGGTGGCCGACGCCCCAGCTGTGTGTGTACGCTTGTGTTTGAGTTATCTGTCTGATGGATGTATCACACATCTGCGGTAAATTCTGGAGGATAGGAAAGGTGGGATGAGCCGGTGTGGGTTAGCATCCCCTCCAACGCCAGGCCCCTTAGGGGCATGTAGACAAAAGCCATGCCTGGAATGTCCTCTCCTCTTTACACACTTGTTAAAACGCAGAGTAAACCTTCCCAGAAACCGGATATTATAGCTGCTGCCCACTGGCCCCTCCGCTCCCCTGTTGTCTGCTCCAGCGCCCCACGCCGCATTAGGCCCGGGAAGAGGCCTGGCACCAGCAGCCTCAGAAAGCACCGGAGCTTCTTTTTTAATAAACTCTGGAATTGGCGTGCTGCATGTTGAGACGAGGGGACATCAGAGGCAGAAGAGGGCCCCGGGGCCCCGGGTCGGGCTCCTGTCGGCCGGCCTTCCCTTAATCTCGGAACCGAAGCGTGCGGCCAAGCAAAGGAAATTGTTTGCAGTCCGCGAAACGTGGCATGAATTTCATAAATACATTACCTTTCATTTTGAAAGATATTAAAAAAGAAACTAGGCCCTTTTATTAAAAAGCCAGAGCGATGGCTTTGTAGATTTTCCACTCGACGCACGTTAAGGCAGGGCCACGCACAGCTGTCTCGTCCAGCCGCACACAAGGAAGTCTTTTCTTTGCCTCTTGGTTTATGGACAGGCCGCTGTTTAAATTCCTCCGCTGGCTCATCCTGCTGCTGCAAATTGAGCGAGAAGGCCGGCTGCTATTCCTGGATTGTCTGAGAATCAGAGCGGTTTGTGTCTAGATTTTTTCTGCCTTTTTATGGGCCAGTCCTGGATGCCGTTGACCAACAGCTGCCCCAGCAGGAAGGTGAGAAGGGCTGGGGTCAAATACAGGGCTTCGCAAGCAGGTGTGTGTGTGTGTGTGTGTGTGTGTGTGTGTTTCAAAGGGGTGAACTGAGGGGCCTAGGTGTGAACATTCAGAGCGGCCTGTGTGTGGATCTAAATAAATCTGCACTTCTTGCTTCCAGGAGAATACTGAGGATGCAAACCATACTTTACTGTCTACACACTCACACATAAAATTAACACAGGTGTCCACACACACACACGGGCGAGAGAGGAGGCCTTCTCCTCTCACAGGCCCTCCATTTCGAGCCCTGCTGAGGTGTGTAGTCAGGACAGGAGGGATGGAGCATTATAATATTATTTTCCACCCTCCCCTCCTCCTCCTCCTCCTCCTCCTCCTCTTCAGTCCACCTCCCATCATTACAAGACACTCTCCTTGAAAACTGATCCAAAAGATAGACAAGCCATCAGGAGGCAGTCATCTCATTTGTACTTACCAAACGTGCTAATGAGTTCTATTCCGGGGTGCGGCAGGCTGTGGTGGGGAATTTCAGAGTGTAAGTGGGGCGCCAGGGTTTCAGGTGGCAGTCTGCCCCCCCCCCACAACAGCTCCTATGTCCGGCAGGAGTTTAACAGCTATACAGGACAGGAGCTGTCAGTCATCGCTGAATGAAACTCAGCAGGAATGTGCAGAGGGTCGGGCTACACAAGAAGATGCTGTATGCATGACTGACCCGTGTTATTTACATCAAATCTTCAAGCAGATTATTTTGGTCGTCCGAATTGTGGACTCGCGTCATTTATAACCAGTCATTTCTGCTCTTTATTTATACTTTTGAATGAAACAGAATGAGAAAACGATTTTTTAGGACGTTCTTTTGCTTTACAAGGTGAGGTACGATGTTGTTGATGCTATTAGAATGAGGTTACAGGGCTTACTCCGGCGAGCTGTATGTGTAAATCTGTTGAAGCGTTGACTTAGCTTTCTTTTCGGTTTCCTGGTAATACCCCTCCGTTCCGATTCCCCGCCCCGCCCTTTGTTTACTGACTGGGCCGAGGTTTGAAATGGTTTGTACAGTTTAATCAAAAAAGTTGGTCATCTTGTGTCCCATATTCCCACCAACCGGCGAGAGTCGTACTATTTCTTCTTACATAAGCAAGTGGTAGCGCTCCCCGCAGCTGACTTGGAGCCTCACCAAGTGCCGCATTATGATCTCACTGTGTGTACAGTACGTTCTGATAGATTTGCTATTGATTGGATGTTTGTGGATGTATTCTGGCAATAAGAGCCAGCGAATTCCCAAGCACTATCGGAATGCGCCGTTTGATGCTGCATTGCCTCTAAAAGCGAGACAAGTCTCTTTTCTCTGGCTTTCCGAGCCGAGGCGGCTCTGTTTGACCATAGGCAAAACCCAGATTGAGGGAGCGAGCGAAGGAGAAGTTTTTTCCCAACTTCGATCGGAGGCAAAGTTTTGATTTTGGTCTTTTTTTTCTCCCCTAATAAGATGGGTTCTTTCCCCGCGGAGAGAAAGGGAGGAGATCAAAGGCCGTGATCTCTGCTCTGGATGAGTTGAGCGTGCGCACGGCGGCTTTGACAGCCGCGTTGAACTCGAGTAAAGAATGCCCTCTCTCCCGCAGCACACACGCCTGCCTGCCCCCTCACTCACACTCTGAAGGCTCCATTCAAACGCTGGCACATGAAACAAACCCACTCTGAAAGGCGAGCTACGCCTTTCATTATAGCCCGTGCACTGATTTGACTGACTGGCATTGAGAGGGGCTGCCTGTCATTTTGCAGCTTCAGTGCGGAAGATGAGTCTGGGCACACACACACACACACACACAGATACACACATACACACACTGTGGCACACAAACAGAGAAGAAACCCAGTCTGTCCCTCTACTCTGTCAATTAGAGGCAGCCAGGCAGATGGCCCTGATGAGGAGAGCAGGAATAATTCAATAGTCAACCCCGCTAACCTTTACCTGTGGACGCGCTCAGCTGCCATTGATTCGCCCGCGCTTGCTTATTCACACGCAGCCCAGAGGAGAGACGGGAGAGGGAGCAAAAAGGCGCAAAGAAGGAGGCAGGGATGCAGAGAGGACCGCTGGCTCCTGATCAATGTGACATTAGTGTATTCTCTCAGGGCCTTCTGAAGGGGAGTGAACGCCAGGGCCCACATGTGGATGTCCTCCTCTCCTCGTCTGAAGCTGAGCCTCAGGTACAGAGGTTCTCTCACTCTCACCGACTTCACCTGTGGCCTCCAGTTGTGTTTCTCTTCGATCAGCTGCATGGAGTAACGACTGACACAGCGGACGGGAAAGTGGCACTGGGGCCCATAACTCAGGGGCAGCCAAGCCCCCTAACATCTTTATTGGACCCTCGATTCACCCGTTATACAGTTTTACATGCATGGCTCGTGAGTGGCTATGATATCTTAATGATATACTTCACCCAGCAGCCTATATCAGAGAACAGCCTTGGATGAGGCGTAACAGTAGTGAGTGAACATGCAAATTACATTGTTTATTTACTCATTTAAGGTCATTTTTACGCCAGGGAGCTCATGCATTTTATTTGCACTGAAGCTCGTGAAAGTGGGCCGCAACAATGTGTGCACTTTTGCAGCTGATTTCTGAAGTGTCTGGGGGAAACTGCAGTACACCGCAGCGACCTGCGGAGGCAGCGTGGAGCCCGGTCCTTTTTTGGGCCCTGTTTGTCCAGACTGAGCTTCCTGACAGAGGGCAAGCTCTGTTTAACCAGATGTGGGGGATCCTCTGGCCAGTGACGGTCCGAGACAAGCTGCTGTTTGTTTTTGACAAACCGGGACATTCCTGCTGTTTGACCGTGGCTGGATTTACGACGTCTCTCCTGCTCGGGTGGACGGCTCGAGCCTTCACACTGTCTCTTTTGTCTGCTCGGGCCCTGCCTCCGCGCCGCTGCTATTTTATTAGCCGCTAGCAGACACATTCTCCCTTCGGCCTGTTTAGATGGGGCTGAGTGATATGGCCCGGCACCGCTGATTGATGTACAGTCTCGGCGAAGAAGTGACTGTTGCATATTTATCCGGGAGGTGCACGCCGTATCCAGGCAGCAATATTAAACGGGGTGCGGCGCAATTCTCCGCTCATTATAGCTGAAGTGCTACATCAAAGGCGCCAGCTCTCATCAGATGGATTAGACCAGCTTTCGCACATGTTGTATTATGTGTCTTGGCAATCGTTCACTGTGGTGTCTGTTTATGGTCCCGTTTGCCAGCAAGCGCTCGACTTCAACAATGGAGCCTTTCTGAAGGAGCGAGACCTCTCCATGAGGAGGAAGAGGACGCTGTTCTTGATTGTGTCAAACGTAGAGCGCTCAGTAGCCCACTGAGGGGTTTGGCGGAAGGCTGTTGGAGTCCTGTTTTAGCTTGAGTGAATTCCAGAAAGAGAGCAATGACAAAAAAAAGCCAAGTATGAATTTGTTCTTGTCTTAGTCTCGCACATCACCTATTAAAGGGCTGTCGTTGCCTGTCAATTTTCTAGTCCCTTTAACAGTTTTTGGCCTTTTTTTTATTATCTCTGGACCCTTGTTGTGCTTGTCTGAGCCCTTGGGGCTATGCAGAGCATATTTTTTCAGTTAAAAATGAACTTTTAACAACGCTGGGAGAGAAAGGCGACGGGGGGAACAAATGGCAAATATGGTGGTAGGTTCCAGTTTAACCCAGCCTGACCAATTGAAAGCATTAAGATGAATAATCCACTGTTTAGAAAGCAAGCAAAGGTCAATTTTCACGCTAACCTGCTCGGTAAGCAAACAGGAGAGGCCCGCGTATCCAGTCGATTCGGCGCTGCTGTACAGTCAAGAGGAAAGGACACGCGATTCTGGCCCCACTTTACAGCTGTGCACCGCTACATTAGAGCAAGTACTGCTATAAAAAGACTCACTCTCCCCTTTCGCTTTGACCAAGGGCTTCACGCACTCGTTTGAGCGAGCATCCCTGTCGTAACGCCCGAAGAAGGACCATCAGCCACTATTTAAAAAGAGAGCGAACAGGCCCCTCGAAAAAAACATCCCTTTTTAGCACTCCCTGCTAACAGTTTCATAATGTCCACACAAATGTATCGCATAGTTCTCATTCAAGTCCTGATGTCTCTCGCTCACTCTCCCTGTCTCTCTCTCTACGGTCCCCCACTTGTAAGAGGTGCAGATGGAGTCCTGCAAGAGATCTAAAGCAGAATAAAGTGATTTTGGTCTCTTGTCTCTAGTCACTGGTCATCTGAATATTCAAACCAGCCCTAATAGCATCTCCAAAGAACAAGAGTACAGTTGGAGGAGGTGAGGGGGCCCGGAAATTAGCATAAAGTTCCAGCGTCACTTCACTGTACGACCTAATCGAGCCAGTGCCAGGGAGACGAGGACGAGGCGACTAGCCCGCCTGAGTGGTCCTATCCTTTTCCTAATAAACATGGGTTCAGAATCCGAATCAGCTATTTGCTTTCATGCAGCACTGAAGATTATTACATAAAGCGACGAGGCCTGGTCTCAGGTCAGTGATTTTTCTCTGAGGTGCCTGCTAAAGTCTCATATAACTTCCAAAAAATCCCAAATTATGAAGCACCGTCTCTCCTTCTCTTGGAAAGCATGATCCGTATCTTTCTGTTCGATATTATTAATACGTTTCACTTTCACGAGAGCCAGCAGAGGACAGGAAAGCAGCCCTGAGAATTTTTTAAATGTGTCTTTCTCATATATTTGCTGAATATCTCAGGCGCTTGTAAAGCAGGAGGTGGGCTTGGGGGAGGGCGTGGGATGTCAGAGGTAGAATGGAGTTACAGCAGAGGTGTCCAAACCATGTGTGCAGGTTGTTGTCAGTCAGGACCTGCCCGGCGCTAATCTGCCACTTGTTTAGTTTCCGAGGCGCCTGTGTCAAGGGTGCATAATGCAGCAGGGAGGAATTAGGGAAAAACTGGCCCTTTTTCATTTTTTTGTCATGTAAAACGGGGTGAAAAAATCTAATTGGGAGGGGGAAGCGAGCGAGCGATGTCTCTTTTGTTTAAGGGTCTTCCGCAGTCACTTTGCAGGCCCCATTGTGCATGGAGCCACAATAGCATTAATTTGTGCCCCTGGCCCGGGCTCTTCCTTTCTCGGCCTCTCCGTGCAGTCAGCTCCTGTCCGTTCCACTCTGTCTCCACGCTTCACCTCCACGCTCCAGCAGAGCTCAGGGGAGGGGGAGGCCCAAAGAGAAGCCCCCTTTTCCCCCAGCGCTCTACAGCCCCCACCGCTGCCCGTCCGTTTCTTATTCCACCCTATTAAAAAAAAAGAAGAAGGAAAGAAAGAAAGAAGGCAAATTCTTTCGCGCTTTGTCTGCCTCCCATTTCCCACCTTCAGAAAAGTGTCTTTTCTCTTTTTCTCTTCCTCTCCCTCTCCCTCTGTCTCTTTGTATCTTTCTCTCATGTACTGAAATCCATTCCTCTTACCAAGCCTCTGCTTCCCATGGCCGAGCGCTATCTGATTTTATCGTTTGGGTTTTTTTTTTTTTTTTTTTTTTAATGGGAAATGATTGAGTTTTCGATCGCTCGCAAAGTTAAGCGGCCTCCTAGCCTTCCGTCGTCAAGCGAATCCCGGCTTTGAGAGATTTGTTCTTCAAAAAACGAAAACTGCTTGCCTCACATTTATGTGACATAAGGGAGTAGGACGAGAACGAGTAATAACTTTGATTGTGAGATAACTGAATGCACTCCGCAGCTGAATTCGCGAGGCTTTATTTGAGATGAAGTGGGGCAAGAAAGGACCAAAAAAACTCACAGTTCTCCACAAGCACCTTCACGAGGACCCTTCTAGCGCGACGGCGGATCCTCAGAGGTCTACTGTGTCTCGTTCGCACTAACAGGGCTGGGAGAAGTCCTAAACGCATCGCAGTAATCAACCAGAAACTCGCCACATTATGCGCGGCTTCTAACCGGCAGGCTCTGGTAAACGCGTGCTCTTGAGTGGGCCAGCTGCTCCGGCTTTCTTTCATCTCTGCATCGAAGCCATCTTTAAATTAGCACCACTACAAAAGGAGTGCACTCTAAGCTCATGAGATCCACTCCTGACTGCATGCAGATCCGCCGTGTTTGGCGACGCCGATGCTTTGAGCCCTGTGTACGCGTACGTGGCACTCGAGAGCCGCGTAATAAGAAAACAATGGCCGTGAGAGGCAACACGTTCGAGTGCAACATTCAACCCCTCGCATGCGGAGCCCAACGTGTGTAAAAGGATCCGGCAAAGTGAATGGGATCGCCTGGTTATTTGCGAATAAAGAGGAGCTATTATGGAGCTCATGACAGCCGGACATCCGTGAGAGTGCCCCCCCCCGCCCCCCCCACTAGTCCCGAGAGCACCCCGGTCCCCTCCCCACGTGCCAACTGCATAACGGCTAACCTCGTCATATTTAGAGCTCTATTAATGGCCCCCGTGCCTTGTGCGAGTGTAATCGTGCGTGATGAAAACCGGGCCAAAGTTACTAAGCTATGCACAGTCTTCTGCACATTAAAGTGTCCTTTTCTTTTTTGCTCCAAAGGTCATTCATAACTTGGTTGCGCCCGTTGATGTACAGTGAGAGATATTGATTGATTAATGCATAAAGTGCTCGGAATCCATTTGGCTCCAGCAAGAGGGAATGGAGAGAAGGCCTGCACTCGTCGTCACCCCCCACCCCCCCTAACACACACACACACACACACACACACACACACACTCACTCTCTATATTTTCACCTCTCCCCCATTGTTCGAAGGGCATCATTTTTCGCCGGCTGGGTTTAAGGGACAAAAGGCCTGTTTCTGCCAAGTAATGCATTCAAAGGAACATTGATTCTCATCCGTGTCAGTTGAATTACTCTCAAAGCCTTGACAAGGAGTTGCTCTTATATTAACCTCCTGCTTTTTCCTTGCCTTGGAAAAAAAAAAAAGAGAAAGAAATTGGAGCTCACTTTTAGAAAGAGGTGGACGATTCCTTTCATACCCCCCTTAAAACAAGGGCTCCATTTTCAGCCATGATACAAAGGTAGCCGCCCCCCCCCCCCCACACACTGCCGTTTTTAGACTTTTTGAATATTTTATCTAGCATTAGCTGTGAACATTTCATCTTGCATTAGCTTAGAAGGCGTGGTGGTGCTTAGGTGTGCGTGCGTGCGCATATGGGGACCTTCCTGCAATGGCGATCTGCGATGCGTCGGTTGCAATCATTGCTCATGTGTTGTTAATGTGGATTGTGGTCGTGGGGTGCCGTCTGTGTGTGTGTGTGTGTGTGTGTGTGTGTTTGGAAGGGGTTAAGCTCCACCACCGCTGTGCCTCCATTGTAAGTGGGAAGATTGATTTGAGGAGGACATGGATCTGCACTCCTTCAAGCACAGTGTGTCTTCCAAGCTGGAGCAGGGGGGCTTTTAGGCTCGGGTCAGGGGTCAGTATGTTTGCGCTCCGCGACAAAGCTGGGCAGAGATCCGCGGGCCAGCTCCGCAGCGGGGGGCCGCGTGAAGAGGGTCGGCGAAAAAGCCGCCGCCACCTGAGAAACAGAGACAAACACAGGGCTTGGGAACTCACCCCAGCCCTCCACTTTTCACCCCTATTCAGAGAGAATCCTCCATTACATGCCCTCTATCTCCCTGCTTATTACTGCCCACACACATGCACTACCACCATCACTTTTCACATAAACAACAGCTTCATTTCACTATATAATGTACACGAAACTATAATGTTCGATTTTTTTGTGTTTTCAAGTTTTTGGAACAAAGTATGGTGTCATTTAATTGAATTTTTGGGTTTGAAGTATTATGGGAAAGCTTTAAAAAAACATACCATTTACTCCAAAGTTCATTCAGGGAGTCCAAGCCACACAACACATTTACATCCATCTGACGATCCACCTTGCAGCAGATAAGCCCCGCCCATTTATACCGAAGTTATAAGCAGCGTTTCAGTCAGTCAAAATAACACAGGTCAACAGGTCAAAATCATCAGAGATCAGTTTCTGTGGGTTCTGTAGTGTTTTTCATGCTGATTTCAG
>JBBPDB010000039.1:5512075-5525645 GCA_037974465.1 Brachypetersius altus | reverse complement strand
GAGAGAGAGAGAGAGAGAGAGAGAGAGAGAGAGAGAGAGAGAGAGAGAGAGAGAGAGAGAGAGAGAGAGAGACTGTTTAAGTAGAACTGACCACGTTCCATTTGCTATGCATTAATGTTGAGACTAAACCAATTTCAGTTTTCTTGCATTCCGAGACAGCGGCTGTTGTTAAAGTCCTGTAATTAACACGTGACACACCTTGTGTTTTATTTGCCAGGTGGCAGCATCAGAGGCGCTGCCAGCAAGCATGTTCATACCAGTCCCTGGACAGGAAAGAGAGGCTCAAAATGCATCTTTGTCCAACTCAACCTCTGATGACACAAAGAAACAAACAGGTAAGACTGTTTTGTGCACCTTAAAATGTTACAGTCATTTTGTAAATGCTGTGAAATGTTTACATGTCAGATGCTGAAAACTGCAAAGTATCATTCATTTGCATACAATGTTTACATTTTACATAGAAAACTAACATTACGTTTATGTTTCTTTTTACAGAAAGTACAGATGTCGAGCCTGAGAAAGGGCTTTCTATGACCACAGACATAATTGAAGCTCGCAAGTCGCCTCTTGAAGATCAGCAGCCTGCAAGAGAAGACACTACTGGTTTCCTGTGCTGGAAGAAAGGCTGTAACCAAGTATTCAAATCCTCCAATGCACTTCAGATGCACTTCAATGAGGTCCACAACAAAAGGCCTCAACTGCCCGTCTCTGATCGTCATGTATATAAATACCGTTGCAACCAGTGTAGTCTAGCATTTAAGACGATAGAGAAACTGCAACTGCATTCCCAGTATCACGTTATCCGAGCGGCCACCATGTGTTGTCTCTGCCAGCGGAGTTTCAGGACCCTGCAGGCCCTGAAGAAACACCTGGAGACAAGTCACCTTGAACTGAGTGAAGCTGACATTCAGCAACTCTATGGAGGCTTGCTAATGAACGGAGACCTGATGGTTATGGGCGACCCTTCGCTTGGAGAAGACCAAGGAGGTCTGATTGAGGATGAGAAAGAAGGAGATGACAGTGATCCCGAGGAGAAGCAGAGTCCAACAGGCAGTGACTCGGGATCTTTGCAAGAGGATTCTGGATCGGAACCCAAGCGAGCGCTGCCATTTAGGAAAGGCCCCAATTTCACCATGGAAAAATTCTTAGATCCTTCTCGTCCTTTCAAGTGTACTGTATGCAAAGAGTCTTTCACCCAGAAGAACATTCTTCTTGTGCATTATAATTCTGTGTCGCACTTGCACAAGGTCAAACGGGCCCTGCAGGAATCCACCACAGGTCAGCCAGAGCCAACCAGCAGCCCCGATAATAAGCCCTTCAAGTGCAGCACTTGCAACGTTGCATACAGCCAGAGCTCTACCCTAGAGATCCATATGCGCTCTGTCCTCCACCAGACCAAAGCCAGGGCAGCCAAACTTGAAGCAGCTGGTGGCAGCTCCAGCTCGGTCAGCAGTGGCAGTTTAAGTGGGGGCACCTCTAACAGCACTTCCACCCCCAGCCCTATCCCACCCACTAACTCAACCACCAGCTCCAGCAACAACAGCTGTTCTCCAGCGAGCGTTCAGACAGCGCACAGCATCCTGGGAGGAAACCACCTGAGTCAGGCTCACGGCCTTGAGAGCATGTCCAACTCCGCCTGTCATCCTTCTCCCTCTGAGAACCAGGAAGTAAAGAAAAAGAAATTTGCAGACATGCTGTCCTCAAGAGGCCACCAGCAGCAGCTCCAGCAACAGCAGCAGTTGGCTCAGGCTCAAGCACAAGCCCAGGCCCAGCTCCAACAAGAGCTCCAGCAGCAAGCTGCCCTACTTCAGTCTCAGCTCTTCAACCCCCTACTACAGCACTTCCCAATGACAACAGATGCTCTTTTGCCACTTCAACAGCAACAGCTGCTATTTCCTTTCTACATCCCTGGGGCTGAATTCCAGCTGAATCCAGAAATCAACCTGAACAGTTCTGCCCTGAACTTAAGTGGCTCTGCTGCATCTCTGTTGGAAGAACAGAAGAACCAGGTCCAGCAGGCCCAGCAGAGCTGCCTACAACAGCAACTGATGCACCACCACCTTCAGCAACAGCACCAAACTCATTCTCACTCCCAGGCCTCCAGCCAAATGGCTTTACTTCAGCAGAGTGCATCTCTCTCACACTCAGCAGAGAAAAAACCAAAGCCACTTGTTTCTCATAGTGAGAAGGACAGAGAGCAGCCAAAGGATAAAGAAATAAATGATAAAACTGAGGATTATGCTCCAAAGGATCTCTCAGACAGTTCAAAATCCAAAGAAAAGAAAGATGTAACGCAGGCGGCAGCTAATGTGAACCAGGACACTGGATTCCCCCCACCACGAATCGCATCGGATGCTCGTGGTAATGCCACCAAAGTACTGTTGGAGAACTTTGGATTTGAATTGGTGATTCAGTACAATGAAAACAAGCAGAAGGCTCAGAGGAAAATAGCAGGAGCTTTAACTGGGTCAAATGCACCTGGTGGCATCACTAGAGTGGTTGACCCTGTTGAGGGGCTAGAGAAATTGGAATGCGAGGCCTGTGGTAAGCTCTTCTCCAATATTTTAATTCTGAAGAGTCACCAGGAGCACATTCATCAGGCATTCTTCCCGTTCAGATCGCTCGAGAGATTCGCCAAGGAGTACAGAGAACAATATGACAAGCTTTACCCTCTAAGACCGCAGACACCTGAGGCTGCTCCTCCCCCACCTCCCCCTCCTCCCCCACCCCCACCCCCACCTCCACAGAGGGCACCCACACCAAATATACCCGTCTCTGCCCCTTCGATCACTCCACCAACTGCTCCAACCCCACAGCCTCCGGGTCCACTTGCTCAGATTCCAATGGCAATGGATCTTCCTCTCTTCTCTCCACTCATGATGCAGCCTATGTCACTCCAGTCACTACCCTCTCAAATTCCTGCCCAGCTGCCATCTGTTGAATCTGGTCTGGCCACGGATCTTGCACAACTGTATCAGCAGCAGCTCACACCTGCAATGCTGCAGCAGCAGAACAAGAGGCCCCGCACCCGTATTACAGATGACCAGCTAAGGGTTCTGCGGCAGTACTTTGACATCAACAATTCACCAAATGAGGAACAAATAAAGGAAATGGCAGACAAGTCAGGACTTCCACAAAAGGTCATCAAGCACTGGTTTCGGAACACTCTGTTTAAAGAGCGACAGCGCAACAAAGACTCGCCCTATAATTTCAACAATCCCCCCATTACTACTCTAGAGGATGCCAAAATCGACTCTAAGCCACCTTCCCCAGAGCCCCAAAGACATGAGTCCTGTGGCAGTAAGAGATCTTCAAGGACACGGTTCACAGACTACCAGCTTAGAGTGCTTCAAGATTTCTTCGATGCCAATGCCTACCCTAAAGATGATGAATTTGAGCAGCTGTCTAATCTTCTGAGCCTGCCCACTCGAGTCATAGTTGTATGGTTCCAGAACGCCAGGCAGAAAGCTAGAAAAAATTATGAGAACCAGGGAGAGGGAGCGAAGGATGGCGAGCGACGTGAACTGTCCAATGACAGATACATCCGTACTACCAACTTGAACTATCAGTGCAAAAAATGCAGTCTGATCTTCCAGCGCATATTTGACCTCATTAAGCATCAAAAGAAGCTTTGTTACAAAGACGAGGATGAAGAAGGACAGTACGATAGTCAAAACGAAGACTCTGTTGATCTGTCACATGAATACTACACACCTTCTGGGTCATCAGGCCACACACCGATGCCATCCTCTTCGAGTCTCTGCCCTCTCCCACCTTCATCTTCATCTTTCTCTCACCTGGCATCATCTGAGAAAGTTGAAGCTGCCCCTGCTAGTACATCAAACACTTTTGATGAGAAATCGAAAAACTCCGCAGAGACCTCTCTGGCTCAAAGAGAGCCATTATCACTGAAACAGGAAAGCAGTCACCCAACTGAGTCATCACAACAGAGACCACCACGAGAGGAAAAGATTCATTCAGCCCCAAAGAACACAAAGCTTTCTTCACCTTCCCTCTCCCAGCAGCAGCAGCACAGTAGTGCTTCAGCCTCAGCCTCCCACACCAGCCAGACCCCCTCTCAAAGTTCACTCATGGCTCTCAATTCTCATTTAGCTACTGCATCACAGCAGCAGCTGGCCCAACAGATGATTCCTTACCAGTGTGAGCAGTGCAAGCTTGCCTTTCCCTCATTTGAGCATTGGCAAGAACACCAGCAGCTTCATTTCCTGAGTGTTCAGAACCAATTCATTCACCCACAGTTTTTGGATCGCTCAATGGACATGCCTTTTATGTTATTTGACCCCAGCAATCCTCTGCTAGCTAGCCAGCTTCTTGCTGGAGCTTTGCCACAGATACCCAGTGGCTCTGCCACTTCTCCATCAACACCCACGTCCACCATGAACTCTCTAAAGAGGAAGCTGGAGGAGAAAGCAGGCACTAGTCCAGGTGAAAATGACAGCACTAATAGTGGGGAAGAGCCACAAAGAGACAAACGTCTACGAACCACTATCACACCTGAGCAGCTTGAGATTCTGTACCAAAAATATTTACTAGACTCTAATCCCACGCGAAAAATGCTCGACCACATTGCTCATGAGGTAGGGCTGAAAAAACGGGTGGTCCAGGTATGGTTTCAAAACACAAGGGCCAGGGAACGAAAAGGGCAGTTTCGAGCTGTTGGACCGGCTCAAGCCCATCGGCGTTGCCCCTTTTGTCGAGCCCTTTTTAAGGCAAAAACTGCTTTGGAAGCCCACATCCGTTCACGTCACTGGCATGAGGCAAAGCGTGCTGGTTACAATTTAGCGCTTACTGGTTTAATATCTGAACAGGAGGGCATGCACTTGAAGATGGATCCTCATGATATTGCTAACTATACCCTTATGGCCACTGCTAACAGTGATGCCCAGTGCTCATCCTTGTCACCTGTAAGTAAGAGCATGGATTTGTCCCCAAGGGCACTTTTAAGTCCAACGTCTATCAAAGTCGAAGGAATGGAGGAGTTTGAAAGCCCAAACATGTCCTCAGTAAACATGAGCTTTGACCAGAACAAGCTTGATAACGATGATTGTTCTTCTGTGAACACTGCTATCACTGATACCACCACGGGTGATGAGGCTAATGCTGACAATGACAGTGCTGATGCAAAGCACAGCCACAACAGTGGAGATTTCCTGTCCAAGACTGGAGGAACAGTCCCATCTCTTGAGAATGATGATCAGATGTCTTCAGGACTAGTGAGCCCTGCAACAAGTTATTACGCTAAAGATTTTGAAAATGAAAATTTGGTGGATTACAGTGAAACATCTAGCTTGGCTGACCCTTGTTCACCGAGCCCTGGGGCGTCTGGTAGTCGAAGCATTGACAGTGGAGATAGGCCTGGTCAAAAGCGCTTCCGAACTCAGATGACTAACCTCCAGCTGAAATTGCTCAAGTCCTGCTTCAGTGATTACAGGACACCGACTATGTTGGAGTGTGAGGTACTTGGCAATGACATTGGACTTCCAAAGAGAGTTGTACAAGTCTGGTTCCAGAATGCTCGTGCTAAGGAAAAGAAGGCTAAACTCAGTATGGCTAAACACTTTGGCATCAACCAGACCTCTTACGAGGGACCTAAGACAGAGTGTAGCTTGTGTGGTGTTAAATACAGTGCACGCCTCTCAGTTCGGGACCACATCTTCTCCCAACAACATATCTCCAAAGTAAAGGATACCATTGGGAGCCAGCTTGACAAAGAGAAGGAGTATTTCGACCCAGCCACTGTTCGTCAGCTCATGGCCCAGCAAGAGATGGATCGCATCAAGAAAGCCAACGAGGTCCTTGGACTGGCACAGCAACAAGCCATGCAACAACAAGGAATGTTTGATAGTCCTGCCTTGCAGGCCCTGAATCTGCAGGGAGCCTATTCGAATCTGCAAGGGATACCCCCTGTCCTCTTGTCTGGAGTTGGAAGCCCTTCCCTTGCAGGATTTAACTCATCTAATTCAGGTATGTTATTAACCCAGCAATCGCCAACATGTCCAAGTTTACATTAACAAACCTTAAGAAGTTATTGAATAGTACCTGTATGATGTATCCTTCATTGTAATGAAATTGTGTTTCTATGGGGAATAAAATCCCATGGTATTTATTGTAAAAAAAATTCTCCTTACACTCTTCTCATTAATTCTATGTTGTTTTCTCATAGCTTTAACCCCTCCGAAGCCTCCAAATATCCTGAACATGCCTGGTGCCAGTGTTCCTTCACCTAGTCTCCCCACATCTGGTTTACCCAACAAGATCCCCTCCTCTTCCTCCTTGGCCTCACCCAGCCCAGCTCAGGCCAGCACTTCCGTTGCCCCTTCAAGTACTACTACCACATCCACGTCAAACTCCCTGACCACCCAGTTAGGCCCACGGGCTGATCCTCCCAAAGAGCGTGAACATGAAAGGGCCAGGGAGAAAGAGAAGACCAAGGAGAAGCTTGAGAAAGCCCATACACCATCATCAACTGGAGGAACTCCTGCTCCCTCCACTTCTGCTGCCAGTGCCAAGAAAGAAAAACCAGACACAGCAGTTCCAGCCACCTCAATGCCGACTCCTGGTATGGAGTATGTGGTTGATCCTGCCCAGCTCCAAGCTCTGCAGGCTGCTTTAGCATCTGACCCAACAGCTCTGCTTACCAGCCAGTTCCTGCCCTATTTTATGCCAGGTTTCTCTCCATACTATGCCCCACAGATTCCAGGTGCACTTCAGGGTGGATACCTGCAGCCTATGTATGGTATGGAAAGTCTTTTCCCATACAACCCAGCTTTATCACAAGCCCTGATGGGGCTATCACCAGGATCCCTGCTTCAGCATTACCAGCAATATCAGCAGAGCCTGCAGGAGGCACTTCAGCAGCAGCAGCGGCAGCTTCAGCAAATCCAGCAACCCAAAGCGAGCCAAACTTCAGCCCCTTCTCAGCCCTCGGTGGACCGTAAAGATTCTGCCAAAGATTCAGTAAAAAAAGAGGAGCGGAAAGGAACTCCCCCAGTTGATACCTCTTCTTCTCACAATAACCTACCCCCTGAGCAGCACGAAGTGGATGGTAAAGGCGCAGACCCCCTTCTTGACCAATACATTGTCCCCAAAGTTCAGTACCGGCTGGCGTGCCGCAAATGTCAAGCAGTTTTCAGCAAGGAGGAAGCGGCTATCGGCCACCTAAAGTCGATCTGCTTTTTCGGTCAGTCTGTGGCAAACTTGCAAGAGATGTTGCTTAGGGTCCCCAGCAATGGCAGTGCGGCTGAGGGTGGCCTCTATGACTGCCTGGCCTGTAACACCACCTTGGATGGGGACAAAGCACTCAGTCAACACCTGGATTCAGCCTTGCACAAACACAGAACAATCACGCGATCAGCCAGAAATGCCAAAGAGCACGCTACTAGTTTATTACCTCACTCTTCAGCCTGCTTCCCCGATCCTAACACCGCATCTACCTCGCAGTCTGTCACTCACTCAAACAACACCCCATCTCCCCCGCCAACAACGTCAAACACCACACCGTCCTCATCTGCGTCTGCATCTTCGTGCTCCTCGTCTACGGCTGCCCCCCTGAACGCCACAGCTGCCAGCAAACCCTGGCCCCAGGCCCCTTTCTCTAGAGCTTTAGCTGGGAAGCCCAACGCCACTCCTTCTACATCGTCTTCTTTTCCTCCAGTATCCTCACCTTCAACGGTTACCTCAAGTTCATTGAGCACCTCAGGGGTTCAGACCTCGATACCAACAGACGTCTTTACCGACGAATCTGACTCTGATAGCAGTCAGAAGTCAGCGGACAGGCTGGGCAGGTCGGCAGAGGAGCCACAACAGCCCGGCTGTCTCAAAGACAGTGATAGTTGTAGTAGTAAAATGGCTAGTGTAGGAACAGACTCCATCAGATTGTAAAAGAGCTTTCGGTGATGGACAATATTTAAAACACACAAAAGACAAAAAAAATGAATAAAAACACAGAAGTAAAAAAAAAGCAGCAATGTTTAAAATATGTTTAAAAGTATACAAACCAATTTCAGAAAAAGATGTGTAAAGACTAACTGCAATTCCAAAGCTTGTAACCAAAAATTTAAATGTTAGTGGATTGTTTTCCCATATCAACATGCTGGTTTTAGTTTATTTCGACTCCAACTTCTGTGGTTAACATGTGGATATTGCTAGGGGAATGCTGTATTGCAATGGACTGCCTCAAAGTCAAATGGCCCCCAGACCCTGTCTATACAAAGAACGAGATAACAAGCTGTCCCTTGTTTGCAAAAGTAGTTCCACCTAATAGCACACTTACACAAAGCCAGTATGTACTGTATGGGAGAACAGTCTTACAATTTTCTTGCTATCTAAGCATTCAAATACCAATGGCTTGCTAAAGAAAAAAAAAAGAATAATGTAATGTCTATTTTATTCTCAGGTCAACAGCTCACAACCTTTTTTATGTTACATGAAATCATTATTTTATTCATTTCGTTCCTTAAAATTGATAAACATTTCTGTTTTTTGTATTACTTTTATTGACAGAAAGTATTTGGAAGCGATACTAACTTAACGACAGCTTTCTGGGCATTCGAATGGGTAGCTGAACTGCTAGTTGTAAACCTTTTTAAATTCTTTTAAACGGGAGAATAACAAATCCCGCCGTACCCAGACACGAAGAGCATTGCAGACTTGTTGGTGAGGGATAAAAACCAATTTTTTTTTTGTTTTCTTTAATTTTTTAAGGAAAAAACTTTCTGTATTTATGATAGATATAAACATTTTTGGTGTTAAGTAGATTGTTGCATTGGAAATGAATTTTAACAGTATGGTAGACTGAAAAATCTTTGTGTACATTTAGCTTTTGTATTGTCCAACCTTAAGGCGCTTCATTTGATGTTGTCTTGGTCATTCCGATAGACTAGATTAAGGAGCAGGAACTGATCTATACTTTATTCTGTCAAATCCACAGCTTCTTGGATTTTTGTTCACCCGCCTGCCGCCGACAGACTTGGCAGAATTCCTTTTTTTATTTCATGAGGGTTTTCTCTCTGTCAACGGTTGGTCCAGCACTGACCTAAAAAGAGAAAAGAGATCTGGGCTGTGTTTTTCAACATCATTATTCAATTATATTTGTGTTACTTTATTGTGCACTTACAATTGTCTGACTGTCTTTATGTGTTACTCCCTCCGTGTTTATTTGCCCCCCCCCCCCTTCGTCCCCTGCATTTGTGGATTTGCAAAGCAGAACGTTTTTTGTGTGTTTCGCGCAGTGTGGCTGCAGTCTGTTATGGGCTTTATTTTATTCTCTTTTTTAAAAAATTATTATTATTATTATTATTATTATTTTATTTCCGCTCTTTTGTTGTCGTCATAAATGAAAATGAAAAGAATAATAATAATAATTCACGCTTTAAAACGAAAAGAAAATCCAAAGACTAAACACTTTCACCATTGGTGCATAAAGATGAGAAAAGAGGCTTCTTTATACTTGAGAATTTGTTGCTGTTTTTAAGGAAAGACAACAAAGTTTTAAAATAAAAGGAGTACGCATCAGAGTTGCCGTCTTTGCTTCTTTGCGAGCGGACCGGTGGCTTTTTTACGTCAAAAAAAAAAATACCAAGAATACCAAAAACCAAAAAAGGACCCTCGTCCTTGCATTGTGGAGTAGCACCATTACAGAGCCATTGCAGTTTGTAAGATAGAAGTTGAGAATCTCTTTGTTTACTCTTCTGTCACACACGAGATCCGTTTTTCCGTTTCCTCGTTACGTTTCGTTACGTTTTTAAGAAAATGTATAAGGTCTGGTTTTTGAGGACATACGTTTTTGCTGCTAATGTAGATTTTTTGGAAAAGAAGAATACCTAGATGCATGCTCATTTTGCTTTTTTGGCTAAGCTTTAATGAAAAAAAAACCCCAACAACAACCAATAAACCATTTCCCCGCCTCTGCAACGTAATTTTTGTTTTCTTCTTGTTGCAAAAACGGAACTCTGAAGACTGTGAATATATGTTCCAAAGGACATTTTGGCTTTTTATTTTCCTCGTTTTTTGGTTTTTTTTCCGTTTTCTTTTCGTTTTTTTGAGCAGACCAATGTCAAAAGCCAATGATCTATTATATTTGTAAAGAACAGTGCATTCCAAATACCGCACCTGAGTTTGACTTCTTAAGCAAGGACAGCTTTTGGGCTTTTATATATATATATTTTTTTCTTCATTCTTATTATTCTTTTCTCATTTCTGAGGTGACTATGAGGTGTAATTCTGAACATCGCCGTCTGACTGATTCCCCTCGTTTGTGGCGTAGGGGGGTAAAGTCCCTGCTTTGTCCTCACTTGAAATGGATCATCATGTAATAGTGGTTACCAAAAATGTACATATTGTAACACATCCGGTACTTACACGTCCTCGCTGGTCTAGTGTCATCACGCCTCTCCGTCTATAACGAGTCTCAGAAGGAAATAAAGGCTGTTTCGCAAAGTCTGGAGTGGCGGCCTCCCCTCCTGGAAAAATCATGTAGGGACTCGCCCCCAGGTTTCTGCAGGGTGTAAAGCCATTTTCATGCACGATACGTCTATTACAGGTTTCCAAGGGACATCTTCATTCCAAAGCATTATATAAGACTTTTTTTTTCTTCTTTTTCCCTGAAGGTGTCCCTTGTTTTGGATAGTGATATGGTATATATTTTTTTGCCTTTATGTCCAAAGTGGTCTCTCACTCCGACTCATTGCAACAGGAATGGTTCTGTTCGATCCAAATGCCCCCCCCCCCCTTAATCGTAATGTTTTAAATTATTCTTATTTTAAAATCCTCACCAAAAACCAAGGAATATTTGTGAATAACTGCTTCTCTTTTTGGCCACAGATGTACAGCAGGTGTATTTGGCCTACACACACATTGCCGCACATTTCGGGAAGCGCGTTAAACGCTTTTTAGGCGAGAGAAAAGTGTCACGTGTCACGTGATTCGGTGTTAAGACTCGCGCATGCTGTCGAAATTAGCTCGATTTGGTCTGCAACGCTTGCCACTCCTCTCCAATCCTGTTCGACTTAAAAACTGTTGTTCCTAATGAATCTTTTTTTAAAGAATCCTGATGTTGTATAGTTTATTTTTTTTTCCCGAATGCCTTTTGCTTTGACTTTCGTCTCAAATAATGTCAGACATTTATTATTTTCCTATAACGATTTGTATTTTTTTTGATCTCCTGTATATGAAATTTTCCTCAGTATATGTAAGTTAACGTTTTTAACACCAGCTTTAAATTTGAATCGCAGATTCTTTTTATTTTGTTCGTTTGTCCTTTTGTTTGTTTGTTTGTTCCTCTTATTATTCTAAGACCTGGCCACTTTATGGTGTGTGGATGTTCCTGTTTTGTCTTTTCGACACTGTTTGATCTCTTGCTTCCAAAATGTTCTGTTGAACTGATGGGCTCTGGGTCCTCGCAATGGTTCTCGCAACTGACTCTGCCAGCACGGGACTGTGTGTGTGTGTGTGTGTGTGTGTGTGCGTGTGTGTGTTTCTCAAGAGCCGACGTCAGCCTGAGTTTATTCTTTTTTTTTTTTTGTACCTTCTCTTCTATTTTCCGCCGTAGTTTTCATGCCAGACCGTTCAGAACTGCAAAGCTGGACCTTCAGTACGAGGGTGAAGATTTGGGGGAAGTTACAATAATTAAGGAGAAATCGAAACTGAAGCACTGAGCAGTTGTGTTCTTTTTTTTTTTTCTTTGTTGTTGTTGTTACGGATAATGTTACTTTCATGAAATCTATGAATGTGGCCAAAGCATAATGCAGTTGAAAAGTAAACCGAATTTCAGTTGGTGCCCCTGACGAGTGTATATTTATTGCGGCACAACACGACACACGACTGAGATACATCGACTCTCATTGGGATACTTGATTTTTTTTTTATTTTTTTTTTTCTTTCTTTCTTTTTTTTTTTTTGTGGACATTTTTTTGCAAAGAGAGAAAGAAGGCAGGTTTTGCTGTAGAGGTCATCCTTTTTGCCCACTGTGAAAAAAAAAAAAAAAACATGTATACAGATATAGATATATTTAAAGAAGACATCGATTTTTTTTTTTTTGTTATTCTAAATGACAAAGAAGGAAAAAACAAAGAGAACTGAACTCTGGGAAAAGCGTTGGAGATGTCAGTGAAATGTCTGAGAAGGCTGTTTGGCACACCAAAACTGGGCATGGGAGCCAAAGGCAGGGACAAGGCGCGCCTCTGATATCACGTCATTATTTAATTACTGACAATTTGCCTACGGGAATAGACTCTGCAACCAGTGGACATACGCGACACAGAGAGGAATAAATCTGGGTTACGCTGAACTTCAGTGGCTGGAGTGGCCACCTCTTCTCTCTCTCTCTCTCTCTGTTTCTGCATCTACTTTGATGGACATTTTTCCACACTTCTGAACGGGACGGACAGTACCACATGCCTCTTTTTTCTCCCAGTTCATGGTGTCGCTACCTGTTTCATTTCTTCTTGCTTGTCTCGCTGATGGATGGACAGTGTCCTCCAGTCAAAGCGCCGGCACTGGCCTGCACCTGACATGGAGCCAGCCAATCTCATCGATCCATCGCTAAAAAAAGGACTCGCTGTTGGAGGAGGCGGAGGGGCTTTCTTGGCTGTCACTCCTAAGGAAGCGGTTCGACAAAAAACTAAAAAACAAAAAAAACAAAAAGCAACGCAACCAAAATTAACAACCAAACTTAACAAGCAACCAAACAAAAAAAAAAAAAAAAAACAACAAAAAAAAAAAACATGTGCTCCAATTTCAAAGACAAACTGCTACTGGAGCTCCCTGTTCCTTTTGTGACTCCTGGTGCCACAATTTTTTTTAAGCTTTTTTTTATGTGTTTCTTTTTCTTTTTTTTCTTTTTTTTCTCGAATTATTCCTCCTCCGAGCCTCACAAGCACGGCTCAGTGGCTCCAGGTAGCCCACCCGAGGGTAGAAAAAACAGCCTTGCAATGTACAAAAAAGAGCAAGTTAAACCAAAAATGTTGTTCTTGATGTCTTTTCTATACTGTAGTCTTGTTAGCTTTTTTGTTACTGTAATTATATGATGAAGATTTCCAAACTGTACCAAATTACATGGAGACTAACATACATAAACCACATGGAACTTCAGACTTTTAAAGAAAAACTTTTGTCACAAAAACCTTGTTGTCCTAGTTAAGTTGATTGTAGATGGTAATTGAATATACTCCTTTGAAAATATTTCATCAAGTATGTTTCTTGCTCATTGTGATACATTAAAAAGTATGAGCATAAATGCAGAGTGGCGTCTGACTCTTTTGTTCTTTGGTAGGTTTTGAAGTAGATACACATACTTTCACACAGTCCAGACCAGGGGACAGTCATACACATACACAGTATGGACAAAAGTATGGGGACCCCTGACCATTACACCAATAGGGAATTTAATACTATTGCATTCAAATCCATAGACTTTAATATGGAGTTGGTCCCCCTTTGCAGCGATAACAGCTTCCACTCTTTCAACAAGATTCTGGAGTTTCTGTGTGAATTTGTGTCCATTCATTCTGTAGAGCATTTATGAGGTCAGACACTGATGTTGGACGAGAAG
>JBBPDB010000039.1:5472200-5487703 GCA_037974465.1 Brachypetersius altus | reverse complement strand
CTTGTGTTTGTTCTTGATTACTGTGTGTATTTAAGTTCTGTTTTGTATTGACCTCACTGTCTGTCCATCGCCTCACTATCCTTGTGTTCATGTTTATGTTTGTAGTGGCCCTTGAGCCTGGTTTGTTTTTTTCCTGTTCACGTTCATGTCAATAAAGAAACCTGAGTTCATGGATGCCTGCCTTGTCACTGCTGCCCCCGAGGTAAATCACGGGGGCATTATGACACATGGGATTATTTTGGAGTATTATTGCAAATTACCATAACAGTGTTTACTGATACACAGCTTTGTAACAAAAGTTCTGCAAAGTCAAGTAAAATAAGTATTTTTGGAGTACAGTAAACCCCATTTTAACACGGAACCGAACTAATAATTGTTTGCTGAAACTCCCCTGCACTAACGTGGAAACAACAGATATCCTCTGCATTTTTTTTACTTTTGTGCCATCTGGGCCTTCTCCGCCACGCCCCTCGTCCTCATGCTGGGTTGCTAAGCACAGCGCCCAAACATGAGGGGGCGTGACGGATGAGGCCCAGGCATCACAGCTTTTTTCATCATATACATTTTCAAACATTTAAGGGCTAAATAATTAAGAAAAATTACTAATTTTGTAACATAAATATTAACATAAATTCAGACAATTTTCCATATAAAAATAACTATAAATGTTTGGGTACTGTGAGAGAGAGCAACACCAAGAAAGTGCATCTTGGGATGGTAAAATACCACTGAACTCAGGAGGTTTGAAAGTAGCCAATCCGAGAACCCGATTTATTTCTCCTAAATAAATAATGCCTAAATAATGCATTTATTTATTGCTTAAACAAAGAAAATGCACTACATGTAGAACAGTACAGTCTATATGGGAATATGAGTGTTTACATTCTAGCACTGCAGGAGTTCAGGGTAAACTGTACCATACAGATATGTGTTTACCTTTACATTTACTTTAAGAGTAATGTATTAAACTTAACATGTTTAAAAGGAAAGTGAAAGTGTTTTGGGAGCATGTTTGGGAGCATATTTAGGGTTTACACATCACAACAATACAGTTTTTCATTATACGTAGGGCGATAAGCATGGATTTACTGTATATGTTTTGAAAATTGGCCAAAAAAAGTAGATCCAGCAGTGCCTGCTTAAGACTGGGATGAACGGGTTCTGACATCAACAACATTTGACCAAATCTTCATGAATGATCAGTAAGAACATCAGAATGTTATATTTACAATTATTGAAAACTGTTTATTAAGGTCATATATGCTACGTAGCAAGCTAATGCTCCATTACAGGGTGTTCTCGAGTTACAACAGACTAGACATACGATGTTTCAAGTTTACTGTTCTCAGTCCCACTCACACTCGACTTGTACTTATGGACTACGTTGGTGAACTACTTTGTGTGCGGTGGAAGAATACGCAGTAATGCGGCGTGTGAGTGAGGGAGGCTTCATTGTCCTTTTCCTGTGGCTTAGTTGTGTTTTTATGATTTTACAGCTGTGTTAGGATCAGTAAGTGACTCAGACTTATACCGTAATTCGGGTTACATCACTGTCGAAGGAACAGTGGCAGAACTCGAGGATCCCCTGTACTAGTGCTTATCTACTGTCCGTGTTTTTACAGTCTCAAGCTAAAAAAGCTGTATGCCTCTACGCAAGTCTGTGTAAGTGCACATTAATGTGAAGACTGAGAAAACTCTGTATTCGTTGTCAGCCCGTTATTAGATAAATTAAATTAAATAAAATGATCAAGAAATGTATATTAATAAACTGTTGAACGCAGTTCCAGTGGTCTATCGATCAGGAGAGAAATGACCTTGAACTGAAACCATTAGTTCCTGTTTAGGTCAGTCCTCGTTTTCATGCAGTGGAGAAAGAAAAACAGCTGTTCTTGTTCCTTAGCAACTGGTTTTAATGACACATGCTGCATTCAGACACTTTTTTAACCAGTCAGGTGGACGTCGTGAACTTTAACAATACCATGGCTGCACAGGCTGAGAACAGAACAATATTTCTGTGAAATTCTTAATAAAACGACTTTCTGGGCACACGGCGTACTCGGCAGCACGAGTGTGTGGCGACTGAATGGGCCTCGAAATCTCATTTCAAATGGGTTACGATGTTAAAAGCTGATGAATCTGAACTGTCTGAACCTCCTGCTCTTTGAGGCCCACTCAGACCACAGCCATGCGTCTGTCCATGGTCCAGCCTTCCGGCCCTATCCATCTCTTTCTGCTGCTGGCTTTTGCCCCAAAGTGACCATCTCTCTTTTCGTATTCTTTCCATCTCTTCTCGTGCACGCAGCAGCGAGTCCCACTTGAAACGTATTTCCTCTTTCAGTAGCATTCAGCTGCGAAAGAGAGTGTGTGGCTAGGATCCATCTGTGTACTCAGAGTCGAATTCAGAGCGCTGAGCATGAACAATTATAGCAACCCAAACAGAATGGCCAGCACTGGCTGAGAGAGCGCCGTTTCCCCCAGTGCTTTATCTGCCATCTGGCTGAGAGAGGCCGAAGGACCACAGATGAAACCCACTGAGTCTGTGCAACACTGGAACTGCCATTCACCTGAAAGCTTATCTGTGTTCAGTGTGTTCTTTCACAGCACAGAGACCTGCCATGACCCGGCGTGTTCTCCATCGGCCTACGAACACAAGTGGACGCGGCCCGGAGGGTCAGCCGGGGTCCGACGCAGCAGCGGAAGAGAGAGGAGGCCACAGAATGTTGCTCCCTTTCATAGCAGGTCTTTGAGATCAGCCAGTACCATCTAAATAGAGGTTACTGGAATTAAGTGAGATGGCACTAATACCAGTGTTTTTCGTTTTTGCTTAAGCTTCAGTAAACAGTCATCAGTCATCAGCTAACACTTAGCTTTCTAATAATAAAACGTTTGCAGTCGTTACAGCATGATATATGTTTTTTTTTGCAGAGTCATGTGATATATGAGTAAAAATATAAGAAATAAAAAATAACAGATAGATCCATTGCTGTTGCACTGCTTACACATTAATATACA
The DNA here is from genome assembly GCA_037974465.1 of Brachypetersius altus. Classification (NCBI taxonomy): domain Eukaryota; kingdom Metazoa; phylum Chordata; class Actinopteri; order Characiformes; family Alestidae; genus Brachypetersius; species Brachypetersius altus. Next base: position 5,484,691 of record JBBPDB010000039.1, on the reverse strand, counting down.
CTACTGGTCAAAAGTTTCAGAACATTTTCCTGTTTGTTTGTATTGAAATTCAAGCAGTTCAGTGTCTCACTGTTCATTCTGCCGAAAGTTCTTCCAGCTCTGCTGCAGAAGTTTCCATAAGTGTGTGTATCTGTATGTGTGTGTGTGTGTGTGTGTGTGTGTGCGTGCGGCTCTTATAGGCTGCTCTGCTCTCACTCTTCTGTCCAGTTCATCCTAAAGCAGCTCGATGGGGTTTAAGTCTGGACACTTCTGGCTGCTCCATGTTCTCCAGCTCTCCATCTTGTTCTTCTTTCTAAGGTAGTTCTGACAGAGCTTGGACTTAAGTTTAGGGACACTATCTCACTGTAGGACCAACCCGACCAACTCGGCCCAAACCAGAGGAACTGCATGGAGCTCCGGAATCATTTCACTCTTCTGGGAAACCTCACATTTTAACCCTCTCACAGTCCAGCTCTGTCCTTTTTACCGTTTCATGATCTTCACTGGAAAACACTGGGGTGTTCTAAAACTTTGACCGGTAGTCTATGCCTTTAATTTATTGGAAAACTTCCACTTATTGGCCAATAGTGTATCTTAACAGGTGTACAATTATAGACTGAGGGTCAAAGCTTGTCAACCACCCTCTGCTCCATCAATCATCACTGATGATTCATCAGTCAATTTTAGACTGGAGGACCACCAGTGACCAGACAGTATTTGAGTGGTGGGCCTTTTTTTTTGTACCAACTGATAATGAGAGTATCAGGCACAGCAGTGTCACCAATCTCTAGCCAAGAGCAGAAAGTGACCTCCGATGAAAGGCTTGTTGAACACAAGTGTTTAACAGAAGTGCATCAGTTGATGGTCTCTAACTGGTCTGTACTTTTTCAGTAAAGTAACAAATCTCATATACGCTATGAACTGAACATGACTAATTAGACAAATGTGATCATAAAAACTACACCGGCGTCTCAATCAGCTGCAGGGCTTTAAGGTGAAAACACCCCCATCAGTGTACTTCCAGATCAACGCGGAAAAATAACTAGTATCGTTCCAGCAAGCCTTTGGTATTTATTTTTCTGCATCATCGCTTAATGAAAGCATTCTGCCAAAGCGAAGAAGAAAAAAAATAGAAAAATAGTCTGAAATAGCATTTTCGATTCTTCAGTGGAGTCCTCTGTGCTCTGACATTTTGGATGATTGACAAAAGGCGATATGATGAAGGCTGAGGCTTAGAGACGGAGCCTCAGAGATCTGGCAGTCTGAGAGATGCAAGAATCAAACTGCTCAGAGCATCTTGAATTTGGGGCTTAAGTGAAGTTTATTGCCAGGGCTGTGGACGTGATGTGTAGTCGGAGCACTCCATCATACAAGAGAGATATAGCAACTTTGTTTTCAGGTAAAACACTAAAACACTGAATAAAATACTTTGACTATTACACTACTATTATTATTATTACTACAACAACAACTACTACTAATAATAATAGGCACAGGTGTTAGCCTGTTGCCACACAGGAACAAGGTCCTGGGTTCGACTCCCATGTTGTGTGCAGGGTCTTTCTGTGTGGAGTTTGCATGTTCTCCCCATGTTCTCTGAGTGGGTTTCCTCCGGGGACTCCGGTTTCCTCCCACAGCCAAAGACATGCCTGCATTGGGGATCGGTTGATTGAGCATACAAAATTGCCCCTAGGTGTGCATGGTTGTCTGTGTCTGTATGTGGCCCTGTGACCTGCTGGCGACTCTCCAGGGTGTATCCCGCCTTCACCCATAGCAGCTGGCATATGCTCCAGCCCCCGACCCCTACAAAGGGGTAGAAAATGGATGGATGGATGGATGGATAGATAAGAAGAAGAAGAAGAAGAAGAAGAAGAAGAGGAGGAGGATGATGATGATGTTTGATGATGATGATGATCTTATTATTATTATTATTATTATTATATAAATTATTATAATCATCATCATCATCATTAATAACAACAACAACAACAACAACAAAAATAATAATAATAATAATAATTTCTCATTTTTCTCATAATAAAAATGTTCTCATTCACTATACTATTACTCTAATTGGGCCAGCACCTCACCCAGGTCTCTGGGTGGAGGGTCTCTGCCTCGCACCAGTTGACCCCTGTCACGAGGGCTGGACGAAGCTGGCCCTCGTGAGCTACCTCGGGGGAACCATGGACCAGGCAGACAGGATTCCATGCTTCGATTCAGGTTTATTAAAGAAAAGCAAAAAGAAAAACAAAATAGGCGCTGTGGCCTCCTTGGTCAGAATCCGAGCAAAACAACAAACACGGAATAGGAAAGGGGAAACTGAGGCGACGGAGACATGAGGAACACAGGACAGAGACTGAACTTAAATACACAGGATAACAAGGGAAACACGAGGCAGCTGGGGAGCACAAACAGGAAACAGGTGGGGAACCAAGAACACGTGACACCAGGGGAACAGAACAGGAACCAATATACAGACACGTAGGGACCTACACACGACACAGGGGGAACCTAATAAACGTGACACAGACAGAACCAAAACAAACACAGCAACTGGGAATACATGACACACACATGGGGGAAACTAAAGCAAACAGAACAGAACAGAACTAAAAGGCATGGGGATTAACATGGCCACTGGCCAGACCGTGACAACCCCAGGATAGTCTCTGGGTATCTGCGACCCTAGTCAGAATTAAACAGTTCCAGAAAATGAATGAATGATCATGATTACTATTACTATTATTACTATATTAGTATTAGTAGTATTTAATTATATCATTACAAATGATACAATGCAAAAATGTTGAAACCCATGTAATTCATGCAGTACTGTAGGTTTCATGAATGCATGAAGGTGCAATATGTAAACATTTCTCACAACGATATTTATCATGTTTTGGTGGATCTGGTGATGAGTGTATATTTATTCGTAGTCTCTCACCGCCATGCTGATCTCTACCAGAGACTTCAGGAGCGACGAGGCGAGGAAAAACCAATCATCAGTTGATTTCTGAATGTATGAATGTTATGAATGTTCACCAGCACCATCGTGTGCGAGTGCGCTGTTCAGTCTGCCTGTTTAGATTTGAAGGGTTATGTTTAATGTGTTGTGAGCAGATATTCAAAGCTGGTGAGAATGTGTGTTAAGAGGCAGAGTGGATCAGTGGCTTCAGTGTTTTATGAGGGCTTTTATTCCAAATTGGCTGGAGGAAAATGTGCTCTACCTGCCACCCACTGCACAGGCAAAGGTCAGCTCACAAACAGGAATCTCTTCGCCACACAGAGACTGTCACTGGCCATCTATAGCGAGAGAGAGTACACACACACACACATGCATGTTCACACACTAGTAAATCTCTGACCTCAGAACACTATTCACTATAATAATTTTGTTTTATTGATTTTATCGTTGTTACTTCTGGGTATCTAATAGGCAAGCAGAGGTAAACAATGATAATGACCACTATTAAAGAATAGAGGTCCCTTAGGCCTCGTTTACACTGCAGGTCTTGATGCTCAATTCTGATTTGTTGCCTATATCCGATTTTTTTTACCCTCTGTTTACACGTTTTTTAATTGTGACCCATATCCAATTCGCTTGTTTACACTTGCTGTAGCAAAGGGGGGTTGTTACACCACACAGTAGGCAAGATGGACGAACGCGAAATATGCTTAATGCTGGCTTTGCGATGCAAAATTCGCCAAATAACAGCATGATTTTGAGGCGGAGAAGAAGGAAAAGGGCGATTATTGCCGCTGCGCATCTGCTTCAGTTATAATGGCCTCGACCGTTCAGAGGAGCGTCTGGGTGCGTGAGAGATCTCAGGACTGGTGGGAGAATACTGTGGAGGGCTTTAGCGAGGAGCAGTGGGTCCGAAATTTTAGAATGAGCCAACTTTCGATTTGCTGCGTCTACGTTTGTCTGCGTGCCGCTCTGACAACGACACGACATTTCGCCGGGCCATCGCAGTTGATGCTGTAAAGAACGCAATGCCTATGAAAATCCGCTCTGCCTGTTTACACGACAGTCGCACATATCAGATTTACATCTGATTTATTTCCACATATGAACGAGGCCTGAAACCGACCTCATAATATCCGAATGCATGCGTTTTGTTCCTGTTTACACGCAGATCCGATCTGTGTCACATATGAGCAAAAAATCCGAATTGGGTCACATTTAACTGACAGTGTAAACAAGGCCTTAGAGTCATGCATCAACACACCAGAGCACAGCATGAACAGTTTTCTTTCTCTGTATTTAACCCATTCACCAAGTGAAAGCAGTGGGCTGCCACCAATAAGGGGATCAATGTAAGGGTATGGTACCTTTCTCAAGGGTCTGCGATGACACCAGCAGTGTTGGGATTCAAACCCACAACCTTCTGATTGTAAGAGCAACACCCTAACCACTTGGCCATCAGCTGCCCCTGGGTCCACTTCCTATTTTGTCAGAATTTTTTGATATGTCAGTGGTCAAAACACAACCTCTGCACAATCCTATAAGACAGTGCAGTGTTTATGAAGGGGGTCTGTTAGTCATGAAGACAACCTCACGCTGCTTTTCTATACTTTCCTCATGTTTTTTAAAGGAACTGCTTCCCACGCGTTCCGCACCGCTGTACACAGAGCAGCCACAGAGGACGGGTTTTTCTTCTCTGCATGCAGCACCACAAGACAAGTTTAAAATAGTTTCCCTCCTTTAAGTGACCAGGCAGACAAAACCACCACCAACTGCTTGCCAAACAACACTAATCAACACTAAGCTTTATGTTCTCAGAGCCATTTATGTTTCAATACAATTATAACTTACCAATCTTTTGCAAATGTGTGCGCTTTTAATAAAAGTGTGTCTTTGAATGGAGAAGGTTTGACGTCTAGAAGCTTTTATGTTTGAAATCAACTTGTGATATTTGAACTTGGAGCACATCTGAAAGCCCAAACCTGAGAAAATGACATTTAAAGAAAGCATTTCATCAGCGTTGTGCTTTTTTAGGAAGCGGCAATTTACAATAACTGATCATGTATGATATTGTGTTATTATCCCTGTTAATCCAGCTGGTTAGCCTGCTGCAGACTCTTTTGGACTGGATGATATATTTAAATTAACAATTATGTATATGTATTTTTTTATTGCAATTAATCACATTGTTATACGCAAAATTAAATAATCTATTCTAAAGTAGAGTTTTGCACATTTTTAAAGTACTGCTGTATGAACAAAAGTGCAATAACATTTAGTTTAAACACTTTAAACTACTAAGGAGCTTTTTAACCGCAGTGTTGCCTTTAACACAGTCACACGGTTACAGTTCAACTGTTCCTGCAAATCTGAACTTAAACATTAATGTAATCAAATATTAAACCGAAGGATAGTCTCTGGGTATCCGCGACCCTAGTCAGAGTTAATCAGTTCTAGAAAATGAATGAATGATCATGATTACTATAACTACTCTTATTATTATATTAGTATTAGTAGTATTTCATTACATCATTACAAATGATACAATGCAAAAATGTTAAAACCCATGTAATTCATGCAGTACTGTAGGTTTCATGAATGCATGAAGGTGCAATATGTAAAAATTACAGACTTCTCACAACGATAGAAATGTTAAATAAATGAATGGTGGGCTATTTATTGTCTATCATGTTTTTTTTTGGTGGGTTCTACTGATGAGTCTATTTATTAAACTGAAGTTGCCAGACGATCGGGGGAGGGGGGTGGGGGGGTGGGGGTGCGGGAAGGTGTGTGTGTCTGTTATAGCAGCTGTATAGGGGAACCAACTCCATATGAAAGTCAATGTTTCTGAATCGTGTCATTAAAGTATCTGCTGGTGTAATGGTCAGGCATCCCATTACTTTTGTCCATGCAGCACATTAGGTCTTTCGCTGGGGTCAGGGGTCCCATTATTTCGTCCATATTACTTTTAAAAATAAAAGGATTTTTAAAAACCTGCATTAGCACATAAAATAAAATAACTGTCTGTGTGAAATAAATGTTATTGCGTCAACGCGCCCAGCCGTAATTCAACCCTCTGGCGCACAGCGGTCACTACAGTTTACAGCTGTTTAAAAGTCATTTTCTCCTGAATGCAGTGGTTTCTATGGTGGAATTGTATATTAGCTGTTAGAATGCTCTCTCCTGCCCCTCCATTGAGGTTCATTCTGCTGTTAGTTGTTGTAAATATAAGCGAACCTCCTCTGAATCCAAGATGGCCGACAGAGAGCCACACTTGTTAACCTCTGCTGGAAAATCCTGTTAATCCTTCTCTTCTAGGAGAACCCAAGGGGTAAAAAAAATATGATGATATGCAGGAGTATCTAAATAACAATATTATTTCTTTAGTTTGAAATTCGAGTTTAAAATAAGTAGTAAAGCAGCGATTAAGCAAAGTCCACCAAAGCGGACGTCATGCATTAATAAGTATATTTCCAACACGAGTCATTTGGTAGATTCATCTTTTATTATGACATTTTGGTTTCAGTTCTGTGCATTTAAACATATATATATATATACATTTTTGTGCAGATTAGATGTAGTTTGTATTAAAAAAATTACAAAATGATCATTTTTACTAAGAAGTGTGTGCTCAGTGTGTGCAGTGTGTGTGCAGTGTGTGTGCAGAATGTGCAGAGTACGAGGACAGCGTGTGCTCAGTGTGTGCACAGTGTGTGCACAGTGTGTGTGAAAGTACCTTAAAATGGTTTGCAAAGCATACTGTGAAGTAACTTCATGGAATTTTGATGAAACTCAGTTTGAATAATTCTTCCATTAAGTTTACACTGTTTCATGCTTAAGTGCATGTAGTCCATTGTAGTGGACATTTCTATAACTTCCTGTTTACTTTTAGTTCATGCCCTGACCTTGACTCAGGATTCATAATTCATGCATCAGAGGGTTAAATACCTGTCGGGTAAAAATGTGCTTACAGTAAAAGGTGTAAACCAAACTAATACAAAAGCTAACATGTAGTTTCAGTCGCCTTTCACACCAAACCAGAACCACTGGTACCACAATGTACTTAAAATGTGCTTAACTCTACCTTAATTCACCCTTGAAAATACACCAAAGCCCTTCATTTGAACTAAAGGACTGTCAGTTTGTGAAACCAACCTCTTAATTTGACCTTAATACTAGATTTAAAGATTGTGAAACCCCTTAATCTTACATTTAAGACGTTAATTCAGGAGGTTTTATCGTTTAAGGTGTAAATTTGAAAAAGTAAAGGGACAATTCAGTAGTTTTATCTCTTAATCGACCTTAATCTCTGCCCTTTTCCCCTTATTTTCCCTTCATTTCCTGTAAAATGAAGGCATTTAGTTTTGTGGTGTACCCATGTGTTCAGTAAATATATCAACAAGAAAATTATCTTGAGTATGGACTGCTGGACAAGCTCTGTGACCTTGGCTCGCTTCGTAAACCAGGACCTCCGACCGCGGTGTCACCTGATACTACTGGCAGGCACTACGGAACACAGTGTACTTAAAATGTGCTTAACCCTTAATTTACCCCTGAAAATACACCAAAACCCTTCATTTGAATTAAGTGGCCGTTCATTTGCGAAACTTAAAATTAGATTTAAGGCATGAGTGTGAAACCCCTTAATCGTACATTTAAGACGTTAATTCAGGGGGTTCTATTATTTAAGACGCAAATTTAAAATAGTAAGGAGAAATTCAGTAGTTTTACCCTTTAATCTGTGCACTTCAGGTCATTTTAAGGGGTAAAATTAAGGGGTTTGGTTTGGTATTGAGGGGAGGGGATGTTGCAAGACGGAACAGACAACATTCCTGGTTGTGTCCTCAGAGAATGTTCAGACCAGCTGGCAGATGTTCTAACATATCTCTCTGAGCACCACCATCATTCCAACATGTTTCAAAGCCACCACCATCACCACCGCGCCATCGAAGTCATCAGTGTCCTGCTTGAATGACTGTTGTCCAATTGCACTCTCTCCTATCATCATGAAGTGTTTCGAGAGGCTCGTCATGAGGCACATCCAATCACAGCAGCCTCTCTCACTCTACCCTCCGCGCTCTGTGTATCTCCCCAACCACTCAGTGGATGATGCATCATCACCACCCTTCACCTGGCCCTCACCCACCTGGACAAGAAAGACATGAAACTGCTGTTCATAGACTTCAGTTCAGCCAGCAGCACCTTCATTCCTCAACATCTGACGGTGAAGTTGAGCCTGCTGGACCTGAACCGTCATTCTGCAACTGGATCCTGGACTGATCCGGATCAGGATCTCCAGTTCCACCACTCAAGATTCACGATTCGAGATTCTTTATTTGTCACATGCATCGTTATACAAGTACAACACGCAGTGAAATGTATCTCTGAGCACAGGAGCCCCAGAGCCATGTTCTCAGCCCTCTGCTGTTCACGCTGTTCACTAACGACCGTGCAGCAATCAGGTTTACTGATGACACAACCATGGTGGGTTTGATCAGCAGGTACAGAGAGGAGGCGATGTAACACGCACCGGGTCACGTGACGTCACGCGGTCTCGGAGATGAGGTCTCGGCAGGTATATAAACAGGAAGTAAGTGTACACTTCCACACTGATATTGAAGTTAGTACGCTTCATGCCCGAGTGTCGACTCGAACCCACCACTTCCTCAACTCTCCGGTACCACGAGTACTCTGACTCTTCGGAGTCCGTTTATATACTTATAGACTCTAACTCGTTCTAAACACTTACTTCCTGTTTATATACCTGCCGAGACCTCATCTTCGAGACCTCGTGACGCGGTGCGTGTGACAGGCGAGCCCAACAACGTGTTGCTTTGTGCTCTGGGCCACAGTCATGCTGGAATAGAAAAGGTTCTTCCCCAAACTGGGTCCACAGAGTTGGAAGCATGGTCTCTTGGTCTGCTGAAGTGTTAAGACCCTTCACTGGAAGTAAGGGACCCAAACCCTGAAAAACGAGTGTCCCAATACTTTTGTTCATATATTGCACTATATAGTGCACATTCTTTGTCCGGCTGCTGCTATTTTTAGCGACTATTTATTGCTGTCTATCTCCATATTTACAATTTTTGCAAGAATACAGTTCTTTCAGACTTACTGTATTGTAGCTTCGCTAAATACAGTTCTGTTGTATTGTTGTTTTTCTTGCACTCTTTATGTCTTTGAGCTATAGTTGTGTAGTGGTTCTTAATGCAGTTCAGTTCTTTATGATGCAGTTTAAGATTTAAACAATTTGGGTGATTACTGACCTGCAAACAAAGACAAGTCTTTTAGCTCCAGCATTTAAATAAAGGAGCACAATTTGAACTCCAAACATGTATTGTCTGATTGACTACATCTACGGTAAATTGAACTTTTCACTGAACTATTTTTTTTAACTTTTGAGGCCAGTGTGCACTATCCTACATCTATTTGTCTGTTTTTATTCGTGCCTATTCTAAGCATTTCCAGTCGCCGCTATGAATGAAATGTGACATATGAATACACTTGGCCTGCCTCGGCTAAGTGCACTCTTCATATAGTGAGTGTGTAATATACGCAATAGAAAAGCTTTGCAGTGGAAATGGACAGTTCTGATGTCTTTTGTAGGTGAGGAGAGTGCAGCTCTGGAAGCAATGTAATGGACCGAAGAAGACGTCGACTGTCTTCGCTGGGAGGTGTTTTGCTGTATCGCTGTGCAGTTAACTGTTCAGACGTGAACTTCTGAACTTGAACGCCCTGCCTCTAGTGTCTGCTGGATAAGGCGGTAATTTTCAGTTAAGATGAGCAAATTGAGGGATTAGCAGCTCTCCCAGCATTTGTGCTTCTCTCAGGAATTCAGGAATTCGTTCGAAAAAGTCTGGAGTCTGTTTGAAGGGATGTGAGAGAGCGAAAACGAGCAGACGATGAGTAAGAGAGAGAGTCGATGGTATATACTACGTATGCATATACTGCCTAAACAAAACCTCATACGTCCAATATTTAAACAATTTTCAAGGAGAAGGAAAAACAGTATTAAATTGTACTGGAAGTAAATGTATATGGAGCATTTTAGTGGTCCGTTAAGTTAAGGTTTGTTCGGTAATCCCAAAATGTAAAGGTCAGCGGGTGACAAAACAGAAAGATGACCACAGCAGATGTTGTCACAAAGCAGATTTACATTTACATTATTTATCGGACGCTTTTATCCAAAGCGACTTCCATTCCCGACCTACAGGGGGCAGTCTCTCCCTGGAGCAACTTGGGGTTAAGGCTCTTGCTCAGGGACCCAGTGGTGGTGTGCTGAAGGTAGGATTCGAACCCATGACCTCTTGGTCCAGAGGCAAGTATCCTACCACTAGGCCACCCACCATTTACAGAACTGTGGGTCCAAGCGCCCAGCAGGCAGGACAGGGGCCACAGTGATAAACTCCCTGAGGGTGAACATACACTGAGAGGAACCAAGACTGAAGAAGGGGAACAAGAGAAGCAATTCATATTAAAGATATTTAGATATTGTTTGAAGGGCCATGCAGTGATTAATCCTGACCTGTGAAAGAGAGATCCACCTTTATACTAGCCGTACTGGTGGGTGATGCATGGGTAGGTCCGTTGCTGCAGTGTAGAGCGGGCTGGAGAGCGTCTGCTTGTGCTCTGTGGAAGGAATTAGGGAGAGATGAAGGTGAATTATGAGCGGCTCTGCTAGTGCTGAAATGGCTGTAAAAACAGGAGTGTACAGGGAGTGATCACAGACAAGTCATCAAACTCATAACACACGGCGGAGGACGGGGGTCCGCTCTGGAACTTTCCATGCAAGTGCTCCCCGAGGAGCTTCCCCTTATTCTGTCATCACAGCTCCCTCTCTTTCTCTATCTTCACACACACACACACACAAGGGCTCTTCTCTTTCAAACTGCATGCAAGCATGTGTGTGTGTGTGTGTGTGCATTTCCCTTCTTGCTTTTATCTGTGAAGAAACTAGCCTTTAATCGATACCACAATAAACATAGGTCGGCCAAAAGCAATAAAACCGATGAACTGCTCGCCAAGAAATGACCCAACATGATAAAATCGGTGTACTATGCTATTCTAAGGCCTCATAAGATGGAAGGAGGCGAGGTGGGGTGGGGTCGTGGGATGGGGGGGGGTTATATTAACTTAGTATTCATCTATTCACATTGTCCACACACGGAAGTTCATTTTTGCCAAGACAACCACTTCATAGATGTGATGTCCAACACTAACATGGGGCTCAATGGCCGTACCCTGAGGACAGCTCAGGCCGTAAAAGCCCACCGCTCTCCTCCATCCATGCATTTGTCTCTCCAGAGCTCCCCCCCGCCGCCCCTCCATCTCTTCCCTCTTCCTCCGAGAACCAAACCCCATTCGAATATTTCCTTCTGAAAAACAGCACAATGCCAAACAAAGGTTATTCCTTTTCTGTTTTTCTTTTTTTTTTTTCGTTCCTCTACCCCCCCCCCCCCTCCTCTCTCCCTCACACACATCTGCCTGTGAGCGAATCCCGGCCCTTTTCACACCTGGAAGTAATAAAGGCCGGAGCGCACGGAGATACAGGGAGACAGAGAGAGAGGGAGAGAGGGTGAAATAAGGAAGGATTAATGTTCGGTACGAGGAGGAGATTATGTTCCGAGAGAAGACAGGACGGAATGCTGCTCCACTTTCACTGCGAGACAACAGCAGCCTCTGATTAAAACTGAACTGGGGAAGAAAAGAGAGAGAGAGAGAGAGAGAAACATCTGAGAAAAAAAAAAAAAAAAAAGCTGCTCGCTCGCCCATCCCGAGACAACAGAGGTGCAGCGCCAGGGGCTGATTAAAAAGATTTATAAAAAAAAAAAGAAGAAGAAGAAGAAGAAGAAACACCGCAAAACCATCATGTTCGGCACCGCTGCCCTGTCAAGGCCTCCTCACAACATTAGCAGGGAGAGAGTGCGTTTAGCATTGTGTTTGTAAAGCTGCAGCGCACCGTGACCATCAGCGGGCCTTTTTCAAAGGATCCATTATCCCTCATGCGGCTGCGTTCTCCCTTTGTTCCCCTGCACACACGTCTCCCAGTATTGCTCAATCTAGTTATTAATGTTTAGATCGGGTTGCGGAAGCTCAAGAGCAATGGGTTTTCATCAGGGCCGGCCTTAATGATCTCACATACCATCCAGTATATCAGTACATAAATCACATGCACGTCTTTCAGTTTACCTGCCTTTACAAGTGATGGTTATCTGAGCTCAGCGCATTTCCTGGAGTGATCAGACTGACAGCATTCCTGCCGTTTTTGCCCAGGAATGTTCTTTGGCATCAGTCATTTTTTTGTCATTGGACTGTGGTCCGCTACTCTTAGATATTAACAGAAGAAAATGCATATATGAAATTGCAGGGCCGTGATAGAAAGTCATTCAAAGTGTGAATTACACCTCTGCCTCCAGAACCCGCCCCCCCTCCCCACAACTGCTATTTTTGTCTCTTTTGGGGAGGGGTTATTAAAGCGCAGCACCAATCAAGAACTGTTTCAGTATTTTCAGTGTGGAGTCAGACAGGCCACACTGTGGCACAG
>JBBPDB010000039.1:5453558-5463652 GCA_037974465.1 Brachypetersius altus | reverse complement strand
CACACACACACACACACACACACACACACACACACACACACACACACACACACACACACACACACACACACATCATCCTGCTCGGACAGCTGGAAACAGAATTCATTCAATTCGTTCAGCTGCTTTTCTCTCTCACCCCGTTTCACGCACATACCCCTCCTTCCCTATCTCTCTCTCTCTCTCTCTCTCTCTCTCTCTCTCTCTCTCTGTCTTTTGTTTCATTACATCTTGCAGTCTTGTTCCCCCCTTTCGCCTGTCATCTCTCTTTCTATTCTCATCCCTCTCTTTCTCTTCCTTCTCCCCCTCCCTCATTTTGTGCTCCTCTTTCTGTATCCTCCTTTCTTTCTCTCACGTTATCCCTCTCTTTCATCATCCTGCTCTTTCTACACCCCACACACTCTCTTTCTTTTCTCCTACCTTTCTTTCTACTTGCCTCTTTCCAACCACCCCACTCTCTCTCTCTCTCTCTCACCCCTTTCTCTTCTGCTATCTATTTCTGTCTATCTACTTCCCCACACACTTTCTACCTCCCCTGTGCTCTCCCCCTCCTTCCTTTCCTCCCCCCTCCCTCCCTCTTTTCATCCCTCTCTCTCTAGTAATAGGATCTGCAGGAATCATTCAAAGGCTAGATATAATTTACTGCTCGTCATGCACAATGCCCCACCCCCCCCGGCCTCCAGCCCCCATCCCGCATTGCCCCCTTTCTCAATCACACAAGGTGCCCTGCGGATGAACTAATCATACTTGAAATATTATTTCTGCTTCTTATTCCTCCATTTCATGAACAACCTCAGTTTTATGGTGCAATAGATTTAACCCCTGTCTAGTAACACACACACACACACACACACACACACACACACTATATGCGTGTGTGTAATAGTCCACATGAGCTGTGAGGGAGCGTGTTTATTGCTTACACTTGACTGTGTTGTGACTGAGACCCAGTCTTCACTAATTTCTGTTGCTCCAACACCATCATCCCCCAAGAGAGCCCTTTCTGAACCGCAGCACAGTTCTCCCGCATAGCCATGATTCTCCCCTATCACCAGTTTTTTAAACAACATCACCACAATCAGTGATACAGAATGGCTTCAGTACACAAAACACATGGCCGTGAGTGTAAAAAGCATGACTGAAATACGATCCCAGCTGCTAAAATGGGAGAATCTCAAAGTGTTTACTGTTCATTAATGAAGAGATTTTCACTGTTGGGTCCATTTCAGGTCATCGTGGAAAATTCACACACTGTAAAGGGCAGCTGGCGTCTTCAAATAGTGTAAAATGACAGTTTCAATGGTAACAGTCTACAGTACATTATAGCTTTTTCCACTGCATAAAGCACCAAAAAGTACCATTAAACTTTGTCCACTGGTCCAGTAGCAAATGTCCAGTATTGTGTTTTTTGGTTCCTGGTAGCGCTTCTTAAAGCGCCGGTCACAAAGCAAGGAAACATGGTAAACAAGCCGAGGGTAGTGTTGTTTTTGGCGGCCTGTTTTAATTTTAGTTTTAGTCTAGTCTTCGCGTCAAGCTGTCACTTTAGTTTTTATTAGTCTTAGTCACGTCTATTCTCTTTTAGTCTAGTCTAGTTTCAGTCGACTAAAAGTCTGAGCATTTTATTCTTATTTTAGTCAGAATTAACTATTTTTGTCTAGTTTTAGTCAATACATTTGTATTTACTCTTTTTTAGTGATGCAATTCTATATAGATTTATATAGTACCTCTCAACGGATGTATTGGGACGTGACGGCGTACAACACTAAGATTGAGCGTCCCAATACTTTTTTCTCCCCTCCCGATCATACAGGAAATAACATCTCGTCTCGTTTTAGTCACGTGATAAATGTTCGTTGATGATATTTAAATTTCATTGACGAAAGCAGCACTAGCCGAGGGTGACGAGAAAAACTCACGAGGATCTCAAATTCAAAAGAGGAACGCGTTCTCCTCAGATTGAAATCAGATAGAGAGAGAATTAAAGAACATCAGTGTGGAGATGACTAAGCGTATACCAGAGGCAGAAGGCAAGGCTGGTAACAGCAGGGCCTGACGATTCTCCTCTGCCTTTAGTAACTGTTTTCAGAATGATTAACTTACTACATTTACATTTAACTTTACGGCATTTATCAGACGCTTTTATCCAAAGCGACTTCCACTCCCTACCTACAGGGGGCAGTCTCTCCCTGGAGTAACTCGGGGTTAAGGGTCTTGCTCAGGGACCCAGTGGTGGGAGTAAAGTTGTTAAAGTATTTGGAGTAGACTTGCTTATGGAGCTCTAATGCTTTCATAGATTTGGCATTTTATGCTATACGAGATTCCGCTACATAGCTATGAAAACAAAGCAGACTTAAGGCGCCAAATGGTTCTTGGCGGAAGGTTCAAATTGAAGGGTTGAGATGAATTTAGATTTGTTGTGAATGGTTTATTATAAGGAAATTTACCTCCTTAGATTTCTTAACAGTGGTGGTGACAGGAACCTGGGGTCACGATGTCTGGAAGACAGATATATCTCCCTGATTTTCAATTCAAAATGAATAAATCAGGAGTTTTCTTGGTGATATTGGTTGTAAAATCCAAGAAGAAACAAACAGTGAGGGCAGACCATATAGTTCTGGGCAGCAGAGGGAATAAATAAAGATGAACAGACAGCCAGGTGAATATAATGGAAGTCAACCAAAGGGGGAATTAAAGAAGGCAGAACTCAAAAAAGTCAAATTAAATCAAGGCAAAACTGGGCAGGATGTAATGGGGGGGACTATTTTGCCTAACTTTCCACAGCGAACGAATCCTAAGAAAGTCTTGGCCAGAATTTTAGAGCCATCTAGAACCATTTGACTTTATTTAGAGCCTTTAAACATTTCTGATGTCTGCCTCCTACCACCACCCCTGTGAATCATTCCAATTCAGGACATTTCTCTAGTTTCTCATTTCATATTTAAACCACTTTGAATCTCAATCTTGCCCAATTTTTCCTTTAAATAACGAATGTTTTGCTAATTTTAGTTAACATTGCTAATATCAGAGCTATTATTACACCTTCTAGCATCTATGGTGCGGATGACGTTCCAGTAATAGATTTCTGTTTCTCGTTTCATCTTATTATATCTCCTGTAATGAAATCGGGTTTAACTGAGAGTTAATACTTGGAATCATTAGCTTTTGCTAATGTTACAGCTACATGCTACATCGCATGTCCCTTTTATGCTTCGCAGCAGGTCGAGAATAAATTCTATGATTGTATTATGTGATATATGGCTGTAAAGCAATGCCTTGTAGTTAGGTTACAAGTCAATCGCGTCACTCAGATCGGTGAAATAGCGGGGTCTAAAAATAAGGCCGTATAAGAGATGAGCCCCTCAGACAGTCAAATGAGCCCCAGTTTTATAAATGGAATTTATGGACACAAGTGCTGTCATTGGCCACTTGTTGTGAGAGCTCAGCGCTTAGCAGAAGATGAGCTGCGAAAACAGGTGAGGCTGTGAGAGAGTCATGCCTACCCATAATTCACCTGTCTCCAACGACCACAAGAAGCTATCTGTGTCCTGTGACCTCTTTCATACCGCTGGGCCTGAGGAGAGGCTGCAAACACACATTTAATATGCAACATATCACTGTCCATGGATCTCCATTTTTCATTCTTTGTTATTTTCTACATCATTTAGTTAATTTTATTTATGATAAAGGAACATATAGTGTTCGAAAATGACTTACTGACGTACTCTTTGGTCAGTTAGACGGAGAAAACACATGAGTTGTTTGAAATGTTGCCCTGTAGATTAGGGTAATGGTTGAAATGGATGTAAATGACAAACTTGACTTGACTTGGCTCCACTGGCCGTTCACCGCACCGGATCTAGGGCCCTCTGTAGGTTGGTTGGGTTTGTCGGAGGGTGGCGAGGGACTAGATGAGCTCAGGGATTGGATTCCGTGACGGCCTACTGGTGTTTTCCCAGGTTTTGGCACCGCTGTACCATCTTATTTTATTTTCACTGGCTTCGACACGTGTTCTCTCTCTATACATCAAAATAAATCAAACAGGAGGTTCTTGACAGAGAGTGTCTCCGTTCAAACGTGCCGCCCGGCGGCTCACGGTTCTCTCTGCAGGAACGAGAGATAAACAGCAGTCACACAGGGGCAGTCAGTTAATGATTAGCCCCCCTGTTACCTGTCTGGTTCTTCTTGTCACAGTTGATGCTTGACCACGCCCCTTCCTCCACACCTACACTAAATGTAATCAATATTTTTGCTTTCTGCTACAAAGTTACCTGTTTGGAGATACTTCAGGAGACTATTGGACACAAAAAGGTGATAATCGTCACTCTTATTCCTATTCTTTCTCTCTGAAAAAACGGTTGAAATTGTGCTCATTGAAAGCACTTTAAACGTTTTTAGACTTTTGGTGCAGGGAAAGTGGTATTGGGGGGAGGAGGGAGCATGTGTCCCTCCATTCTAACTTAAGCTTGAGTAAACATTCATCCCCATTCCTGACTTCACCAGTTTGTACTGGTTTGATTTAACAACTACTCTTCATTCTTCGTGCATGTTAGCTAGCTGCACACAGATTTATTAAAATAATAACCCGGCAGTCTCTATTCTTCATTCTTCATGAAAGTGTAATAAAAGTGATAGTGATAGAAACTGGATCATGTGTCAGAAACGTCAGAAAGCGCACAATCAAAACCTTGTAAAAACCACAATCCCTATCTCAGCATCGAGGTACGAAAAACTATGCAATCAAAACCTCACAAAAATGTGTCTGGCTACGGCAGGCTCTTCTGGTCTGATTTCATTTTTCAGTGTTGAATAAAATCACTTCCTGCTAAGATTCCCTTTAATAGCTAACTGTATAAGCAAACGTTAATCCTCCTCTACATAATTGTCTTTACTTGTGAATGAACGTCTGACTTTTTTCTTTGGACAGGGTTTGTTAAGGGTTTGTATCTGAGCTGGCAGTAACTTGGTTAAGTGTAGCTTTACGGGTATAAAGAACAGGCATAGATGACTTATGTATGTCACTCTGGATGAGAGCGTCTACATTCGTGTACGTTCGATTTATTTTTTCAAAATTAACACTTTCTCTTTCAATTTCCCAATACAGTTTTTTTTCCCCAATACAAGTTCCACTGCCACTCATCATCTCTCCCTCAGCTGCTGTTTTCAGACCTGTGACCGCGAGATTACCGGAGGGGGAAGCCCTCAACATGCATTGAATTGCCACGTCCCTGATGTGGTCTCCACTGACCGCTGTCCTTGCTTCATCAAAACTGTTGTACTTACATGTTAGGATATTAATCAAGTCTTATTTTCTCTCTAAACATGAATAAGTAGACAGAATAGTAATGGAGGGGCCAGCCGTTTAGTGTCTTATATTAATAATGGGAGTCTGGTGGTATAGGTGCGGGGGGGGGGGGTCCTGGGGCGGGGAAAATTAAAACGAGGAAATCCTGCACCCCACCTCCTACTTTAATTGCAAATTTAAATTTCCCATAATGAATCCTGACATCTCAAGTCACCAAAATTCATCATTCTGAAGGGTATTATTCCTCAATTAACCTGTCACCCCCAAAGCGCCCGGCATCTTCCTGCCCCGGCCCGCACAAAAGAAATGAAGAATTCTAATTACCTTCAAATGTAAAGCAGATTGATAATTCACTTTCACCACCTCTTCTCTCCTGCCTTTTCCTCAGAGGGTCCCTCACTCATTCACTCGGGCCCTGACAGGAGGGCTCTGCCTTGGCTTTGACAGCTGAGTGGTGGGCGTCTGTCTGTGGCTATTTCACCTTTGTTTGATCCAAGCTTCCTTTCTAATCATAGTGTTCGATCTGCTTCATTTAAGAAACCATTATGATTGCTGTGCCTATTGTTATGGATTGCAGTGCAGAATTATGAAGAGTAAATTACAAAAGCATGTTCATTCTCTTGTACATCATGGGATATTGCCATTAAGGTTGTTTAAAGTGATGTGATACAAAAACCTGTCCCTAGGGCAGTCTCAAACTTGTCCTCAGGGAACCCAGGTGCTCTGCCTTTTTGGTGGACTGTGTTAGCACTCCTGAGGACCAGTTTGAGGACCACCACCCTAAAGAACCTCAGTAGATGTTTAATTTCTAGAGAACAATTTTGTTCTACAAAATATTCAATAATGTTCAAGCTCAAAACACTTTTAAGGGTCCTTAAGTACTTCTTATGTTTGGTGTATGTTGTAGAAAAAAACCTTTTCTGCAGGCCCCTTGCCCATTATGGGGTGGAGGTAGCTCAGTATGTAGGTTACTTGCCTCTGGACCAAGACGCAAGAGGCCATGGGGTTGAAACCTACCTTCAGTGTACCACCACCTGCATCCTGAGCAGGACCCTTAACTACCCCTGTAGTAGTTGGTGACAAGAACCTGTTAAATGCCATAAATGTTTTTCCAGTGGAATGGAAAATGACTCCGATGAAAATGACCCGTTATTAGGACATATAAGCACATCAACACATAACAGGGCATTGTTACCTGTGTGCGAAATGCTGTTGCTCTATGTTGAGCTGCTAGTGAGCAATGAGGAATGAATATGTAGCCCTTGGGACTGTTTAAGGGTTGAGCTGATTAGATTAATGTGTGGGGGGTGTAGGCATGCAGGTATAAAAGTCCCAGGAACT
This sequence comes from Brachypetersius altus, assembly GCA_037974465.1. Lineage (NCBI taxonomy): Eukaryota > Metazoa > Chordata > Actinopteri > Characiformes > Alestidae > Brachypetersius > Brachypetersius altus. Next base: position 5,457,012 of record JBBPDB010000039.1, on the reverse strand, counting down.
AACTGTTTGATCAGGGTTCCTGGGGAAGTTGGAAACAGTGCCGGCCGACTGTTTCAAGTTTGTGCTAGAGTATGCCTGAGCCTCGTGTATGAACTACCAAGCTACCATGTGCGGTTTGCCGCTGCTCTTTATGCTCTTTGTGTTTTAGATCGTATGGGTTTTTTTTTAGTTAGTCCGCCGCGTGGGAAGCTAATAGTCAGCATGGTCCGGGTGGACTAACTTCTATTTCTTTTTTTGTGTTGTCTTTTGTTTATTTGTTAGCACTTCTATCAGGCTAACATTTGTTAGCAGTGCTATTAGGCCAACTGGGTTTTTTAGCGAAGTTATACGGGCATACGTTTGGAGTGTGCATGCTTTATTGGTACATTTGCAGTGTCACAGAAATGAATTAATGTGTATGTCACTATGAATTGAACACGTATTTGTGGGAGACACGTGTGTGTGTGTGTGAAATGCTCATGTGTGACCGAGTTAGAACCACCCCGATAAACTGTATGGCTAGTACTATTAAATGTGAAGCAGTGCTAGTTTTGTTTTTTGTTTGTCTGTGCAAGAGAAAGAACGACTTTATGTACTTGTATCTGGTCTGGATATTGTTAATCCTTGGCTCAGTTTACAAATAGAAGGATGAGAATCCCTTAAGTAAAACAATTCACATATTGTATTATTTTCTGTAAACAATACAATAAATATGGCTCCTTCAATGCATTCTTTTATTAGCTGCTTATCCTTAACCAGAGTAAGCAGTCATAGAGTGAAAGTTGCAGCAACACCCCAGACAGGTCACCAGTCGGTCATAGGACAGGCATTTATCAGATGCTTTTATCCAAAGCGACTTCCATTCCAACTTAGGGTTAAGGGCCTTGCTCAGGGTGGTGGTATGTATGCTGAAGGCATGGTGGTGGTATGCTGAAGGCAGGATTCGAACCCATGACTTCTTGGTCCAGTGGTCCAGATGCAAAGTTCCTACCCACTGAGCTACCGCCGCCCACAGACACACAGACAAACACACATGGTGTCCCACAACTAGAGCAAATTTGCATCTCCAGTTTACCTGACATGCATAGATTTGGACTGTGGGAGGAAACTGGAGCACCCGGCGGAAACCCACTCAGGCATGGGGAGAGAATGCAAACTCGACTGCACCCAGGAAACTATGGAAACTGTTTTCATTTCATTTCCTCTTTGCAAAAGCCTTAGTGATCATCACCACTATCAGTGGAATGAACAAACTGGCTTTAAAGGCCTTGACCCAAAAGACCTCAGAAGCATGGGTCTGAAACAGCGCACAAAAACATGCACACCTAAACTTTGCTTAAGAATCATGTGTGCTGGCTCTGCTGTATTAACCTTCTACGTCTGCCCAGTCCAAGCCTTTGTCCTCTAAACAGAGGTTAACATTGTCAAAGACGTCCCTGTATTCCAGAGTACGAAGACGTTGTTGCAAAGAGGCTGCACGAAGCAACTAATTGACAACATCTAATCTGTCATTTGAGTGAACCACATAGAGCAGTGCGCATTGCTCTTGGCCTTTGTGACATCCCGCAACAATGCGTTCAGACTTCTTGTTTACTTGTCTGTTACCTCTTTGAATGGCTCTCGACGAGAGAAAGAGTGGAAGATGAATCTTTAGAGAAAGATGAAATATTCAAAGGGGGTGTTGCGGGGGGGGCGCATGGAAAGCCATTCAAAAACAACCTTGACATTATTTGCTGTTTTCCCAAGTAACAGCAATTTCCTTCTTTCAATAAGACAAAAGGCCACGCGGAATAAGAACATATTCTGCACAACAAAGGCTCCTGACTGTTTGTCTTTTGTTGGGGATAATGAAAAAAAGATTCCCTTTGACAATATCCTGCTTAACTTCTCCGTCCTCTGCGGTTTCTGTAGGGCTACGGGCTATTTTTCTAAACAGCGCCATTAACAGAACACATAATTAGCGCTGACAGACACGGCTTTGCTCGCGCTGTAATTGTGTTTTCTACCCTCGTCCGCGCTATTGTCCCCCCCGCTTGCGTCGCAATCAGTCACTTCCATTGTTTCCTTACATTTGCGCAGAATTAGATATTATTACGCCCCGAAAGAAGCATAACATCAGTCAAGTAATGGACATGTCCTGACTGCCTTTGTATCTCTACAATGAGGGGGGGCCTTGTCAATTTTCCTGATTGTAAGAGAGATGATGAACTGTGAGTGGTGTTCATCTGAGCACGGGGGAGGAAAGTTTCTCAAGAAGAAGCCTTCGCAAACTTGTAAACAACTGACCCGGCATCGCCACCGCAGAACCTCCCTTCGTCGGCTCATCCCTACAATACTAAATGCTAAGCCAGGCGACACACACGCTCAGAAACGGGAGGGAGGAGGGAGCTGGGGGGACAGACAGAGAGAAGAGAAAAGCCCAGAAGTCAAGGAGGGCATGAGCTGCGAGTGGTGGTGGGGGTGGGGGAGTAGGGGTGGACAAATGACTGAGATAAGGCACCTGCCTGCTGGCACAATGACGGACTAGCTGGCAGTCACAGAGCCGCTGATTTTTCTTTATTTTTTCAAATAATTCCGATTTAATTAAAGGGCCAGGGGGAGAAATGGCCCAAGCTGATGGTATAATGAGTTGCCGAGGGACATCTTTTTAATAATCTCCGTTTGTAACAAAGACATTGCCAAGTCTAGCCTTGCTTGTGAGTCACTGGGCCTGGGTGGCCATGCACTTTCATTGCGCAGATAAATCTTGGCCGGCCTCGGGACGGCATTCGTTTGCGTGGAGGCTTCTGATTAAACCGATGACTTCATTTCACTTTCAGCTCTAAACGTACCACAGGAGGCCTGCGCGTGTGACATTAGCTCTTTGGTCTGCTTTGCCTGGCATCTGAACTGGTGAACTCTTCGATTGGGGCTGTTTTTGAACAGATTTACGTTGCACTATTGGTCCTCAGAAGCTAATAAACAACTAGGCGGCGATGGCATGAGCCCTGTCAGACACCGAGTATCAGGACATGGGAGGGAAAAGAGAATGAATCAGATCCAAATCCATAACATATCTACACTGAAATAGCACACAGTCACATGGGCTGTAATGGCATGTTGATAGCTTTGCATATCCTGTGGCATAGTAGTGTTTGAGTAGTTAAGGCACCATTAGCCTACTTTTAGATGCTTCAATTAAAGATACTTTTAAAGCTTAGAGGCTTTTTAAAAATCTGATTATGATGATAATAGTGCTACTAATGATCACCATCATCATACTAATCATCACCACCATTATTATTATTATTAGTATTATTATTATTATCATTATTATTATTATTATTAGTAGTAGTAGTAGTATTAGTATTATTAGTATTAGTATTATTATTGGTATTATTATTATTATTATTATTATTATTATTATTATTATTATTATTATCATTATTATTATTATTATCAGTAGTAGTAGTAGTAGTATTAGTATTAGTATTAG
>JBBPDB010000039.1:5405541-5422333 GCA_037974465.1 Brachypetersius altus | reverse complement strand
CCTTTTCTCTCTCTCTCTCTCTCTCTCTCTCTCTCTCTCTTTCTCCCCCTCTCTCTCTCTCTCTCTCTCCCCCTCTCTCTCTCTCTCTCTCTCTCTCTCTCTCTCTCTCTGGTGTTCGGCCCGGGATTGTGAACTATGTCAGCTCTATAAAGATTTTGCTTGGAAAGAGGACAGCCTTGCTGAGTACATGTAGTTTTATTTATGCGGAGGTTTTATTTGTGATCCGAGCTGGGCTCTAGCGGGCCTCCTGCATATTGGACTTAAGTAGCTACATATGCTGGCCCATGCATCCGCGCTCTGAAGCCAGCTACCGCGACACCAGAATCCCAGAAATCTGCGAAAATGCCTGCAAGACGTTGTCTCCTCCGAGCCAATTAAGTCTGTCACTGCCCTTTAAGGGGGGGAAAGTGCGGACGCAGCAGAATACGCGGCGCGGCAGACAGAGGTCGTATCCCGGAGCTTCCCTGCATCTATTTCCAACGGCTCGTCTCGGCCTTTCTCTTGTCAAACGCGCAGCCTGATCTAATTTGGTGGGGTCAGAGACTTGGACAGGGATCTCCTGACAGGCCTGTAAATTTTGAGGAACACGTAATTTGGAGCGGTGACAGGCAGCGCTGGGGCAGCAGGCCCAGGCCAGAGAGACTGAGTGATTCAGCAGGACACTGTTGCTTTATTACATCAGCCCTGTGGATACCTTACCCATCACCTCGCTCGACCGCACCGCCCCTGTCTGTGCGCGCGTGTGTGTTTGTGTGTGCGTGGGTGTGTGCCTGTGAGTGTGGAAGAGAGAGTTTGGCACATGCAAGTGTCAGAATAAACACACACTAGTCAAACATGATCGAGGAGACGGAGCGGCTGACTCGGACGCGGTCCAGACAGACCGTTTTTGGCAGCTGTAGCCGTATGAAAGATTAGCCTGCTCATTCTCAAGTCGTGGCTGAGACACAGAGCCGTGTACAGACAGACTGAGAGCTCTCAGACCCGAAGTCGAGTGTGCGGTGGACCGGAACCCCTGCAGCCGTCAAGTGCACGCTACCGTTTAAAAGTTTGGAATAAACATTTTCAGTACAACAGAAAGATTTCAAAAGTGCAGCTTCAGACAATTAGCAGGAGTCCAGAGCAGTAGAGCAGTAGAGCAGTAGTGCTCCATCGAAAATGATCTCACTTTTTAATCTGACAGGCAATGATGAGATCTCGAGGCAGAAAACTTGTTAAAACTGCAGTATACTGTGTTTTAATGGGTGTACCTATATTTTATATACATCATGTACATGTACTGTCCAGATGTATAAACAATATAACTGTACTCTAATAGGTGCAACATGGTCAAGTTCAGTCGTGTACCTTTACTCTAACAGGATAAAGTGCCCATTTGTACCTTTTCATTACTGAATACATGTATTTAACTGCAAAGGTGTGTAGTTTTGTTGTCTGACTAAAGGTATAAAGTTGATTGCAAGAGTTTCGACTAGGGGTGCTCCGATCAGGATTTATGCCACCGATACTAAGTACCGATTTTTTGTCGCGGTGATCGGCCGATACCGATGCCGATTCTGATGCTTCAAGTTTATATAACTGATATGTAAGCTCTGATCACCAGTAACTTTTTTTTTTCCAGATAAAGTAACAGAGTGACAGGCTGGTGGTCATAAATTCCATTAGTTTCACAGTTATGTCCTTCGCTTTCTTGCTGTCTGGTGTGTACAGCTTGTGTTTTTTCAGAATGTCTGTAATGGACGGCTGAGTGAGAGCCGCATTATTAGCTACCGTTGCCTTATTGGCAGTTGCCAGTTTTTCGTATTTGCCATACGACTCGCGGCGGCTCGTTCTTAAGTGCCGTTTGAGGTTCGTTGTATTAAATGTCTTGGACAGTGCGTCTCCACGTGAGATTTCTTTGGAACATAAACAGCAAATAGCGAATTTTTCATTGTCTAACGTGATTATCGGCCGATACCGATCACTAGTTTCTACCCGAAAGCTCTGATGCCAAGACACCTAGAAGGATTGTAATTTGCTCTGGATAAGGTTGTCTGCCAAATCTGAGTCCAATAGAGCAACAAGGATACCAAATTCACCTCCATCCACTCCTTCAGGTGTTGTGGCACAGGCCGAGTTGTTTGTAAGGCAGTTTTTTTTGCTACATATTTTTATGATTTTGTTTTGATTTCTGTTTCGTGTTAGTAAAATGCAGCTGGGCTATAGATGTGTGTCTTATGAAAGACCGCATTTTTCCACACGGTCCAGAAATCTAGACATCGACAGCGAAATATTTCGCGGTTTCTGCGCATGCAAGCGTTACTGACCTTGACCATCACTGTGAAGAATCAAGAATACACGTTTTCTGAACACCATAAATATACTGTTTCCAAAACACAAACACTACTGCTCTGCTTTCCTGCTGCGTGAAGTGAGGGAGAAGGATGTGTGTACTTGACATTGGACTGGCTGCATTTTAGGAATGTGTTGTATGCTGATGGAAGATAAACCTTTGATTAATAGACTTTGGTTAATTGCTGTATATGTGGCTCGCCTGGTCGTTCTGTCGTTTGAACAGATCTACCATCTTTTGGCCCCCGTTTTCCTCACCTGTTTCTTCTGCCTTGCGAATGCGCTTGCATCACATTTTTGATTGAAAAATGCTTTTTATCTCGCAGTCGTCGTCTCGTATTGAATGTTTTTTTCAGATTGACTCGCAATGTTTGTTGTTGCCCACAGCAAATAACAACCTACACACAAGTGCATCAGAATTACTGCTCAGTAAAGAACATTAATGCGAATATTTGATCTCTGATGGTAGTTTTTGCTGTACAGCTTTTTATAGTGAGTAGATTTAAATACTGTACAATCACTCAAATATAAACGAATCTGTACGCCAAGTGTTTTCAAACTTTTAAGCGGCTGAGCTGTGACTTCAAGGAGATCAGGGAGATGTAAGAGAAGAACAGAGAGGGCACCGGTGCTGCGAGGGGACGTCATGCTGCCAGCACACGGGGAGACAAACCTGCTCATGTCTGCTGGAAAGCAGGAAGATGGGAATGGGGAGATGGCTGGGGGGGTGGGTTGGAGCTCAAACGGTGCTGCTGCTGCTGCAGTGTTGGGACTACATGCCGCCTGCTGCCATAATGAGAGAGTGAGCTGTCAGAGACGTGTGTGTAATGGCTCCCCTGCCGGGCGCCCGGTTCAGGTCTTGCGGGACCGAGGAGCGATCGGGCAGGCACAGTCACCCACAATCACTCACCACCAGGCTGCACGGTTTCACCCTCTCCCGGCCCGTCTCGCGCCTGACGAGAGGCAGGGGCTGATAGGCCCCAGGGCTCCGTACGCTCGTGACGTGGTGCATACATGAATCCGAGGAGCTGTAGCCGCGTCTTGGGGTTTCCCTGGCCGCGGCTTTGAGCTCCGCTGGCACATTTTTACATCTTAATGCACCTGTGACAGCTCTTGCTAACCCAAGCCAAAATACGCCTTTTTTTTCTCTTTAGACTTGGACAACAAGGCCCACTTAGCAGCGTCAGCTCACGTTCCAAGCGAGAAAATGTCGAAAGCACTGAATATTCAATCGATCAACCCTGCGAGCATTAGACATAAACCATGCCGCTCTGTTTCGCCTCTGACCCGGTTATTGCTCATTTTTTGGAGTTCAGGTGCAGGCTGCGTGTCTGCAAACTCACGCCGTTCGCAGTTTGGCTGATGGGAACTCGCTAGGCCGCTCTGCCCTTACGTTATGACAGCTGCTCTTTAAGCCATTTCTGCTGTAGCTAATAACGTCCTCTTTTGGCCTTATAGGCTTATTATCATATCGTGGGAATGATTGACAGTTGACCTTCACGCAAGTTTCCGAAAAGCCAGAAAGACGGCGCAGGTCATCTCGATCACAGCGACGACAGCTTATTAATACTAATCTGATGGAATAACCCGGAACCAATTAACGCCTGCCCTGACGTCCTGGGCAGCATTTAAAGAGATGCTGGTGCTGCAGGAGGTCCACATGCTCTAGTGGTGGGCAGGGCCGTCCACAGCCTGTCCACAAACATGATGGGGCCAGAAGGTGAACGGCTGGCAGGCTGCAAAAGCATAGGCTAGCTTAGAGTGCCCCTGCTTGGTGTGACTCCAGCCTTTCTGTAAAGCCTCTCCTTTAGAAGGAGGGAAGTTGCTGGGGCCCTTAACTCCAATGTTTTTTGTTACATCGCATGTTACTTCATGTCTATTTTAGGTGAACTAACGATAATTTTTACAGTGTGGGATCCGCACTTCTATCAGTTTCCTCTCTCTGAGGCAGTAATTAAACATAATGAGGCATTTTACAACATAAATGCCATGGTGGACCTTATTAAGTGCACATGGACAACTGATTGCCCCTAATAGCCAGTTGCATTGTACCTTTGATGAACCACTTTATTTGTTTAAGGTTATTTAAAAAACTGATTACCATTTAATTCAGATGCCAGATTGGCCCTGTTGAGGGCAAACATTGCTACTGATTTGAACTTTGGTGCATTAAACGTACTAGAAATGCGCTAGTGTATATCATATGGTCACTTAGAACTTGGTGGTTTTACTGTCACTGTTTTTTTTAGAATGCAGCCAAGTAATATACACATTTAGACAAAGTGAACCCTTTTCTTTTCTGAAGTTTACAGTAGGAGTGGGCAGTATGCGAACAAAATAGTATTTGACAACTTTTGAAGACGTTTTCTATTTTGCATTACATTTTTTTTCCTTTATTTTGACACATATTGCGCCAGTAGCGCCATACTTCTAAAATACTTGCACAAAACCCAGCTAGCCAGGACTTATTAAGATCATTTTCCCGTCATGAAAGATGCCGTTGGTCCGTGTTCTTTAAATACATCAAGTCTCCAAGTAATATTTTATGCTATTATAAAACAACTGGTCACTTAAGCATTAAAATATTGCAATTTTGCACACCTTTACTTATCAGTTTGTATAGATAATTGAACATGTTGTTTATTTTTGGTTTGTCTATTAGCTTTACTGTAGAGCCACTGTAAACATCCCTTATTTACATCCAAAACGATTCAGTATCTGCAACGAAACGAGTATAATTCATGCAGTTATGAGGGCAAATCATTCAGTTTCCCATCCACATATAAGCCATTCAGTTAAGGGGTTCAAAAGCATTGGATATCTGCTAACTGTTTACGAAAACAAGTCTGTAAAGGCAGACAATTTGTCTGATAACATTAAGAGTGTTGCAACACAGTATCAGTGGGGAGGGTGGGAGTGTTGAGCTGGTGTGGCTGTGACTGAGGGAGCTGCCTGTCACTACAGTAGAAAAGGAGGACACATGCCTTTGGAAACCTGACAAGGTCAAGTGTTTCTGGAGGACTCAGTAAGTCAGTGCTAGGAGAGAGGAACACGCTTTCTGCGGCTCCTGCCAAATACTGGCAAAGCCCCACTAGTCTGTCCCCCGGGACGCTTGTTTCCTTTTCTGTTTTTTTTGACTGACACCGAGGGGCGGGAACACGTCCGTGTGTTCTGTGCATCCGTTTTTAATCAGCGACAAATGCACAAGGCCTTGCCAGCTGATGACACAATTAGTATTGCATGTCACAAGCACCATGTTTTCCTGGATTGTTTTGGATGTATCTGTTGCTCTCGTGTTAACCCACTTTTATGGTTTTCAGTCAGCCTGTGATGGTTTATCGCTCCGTATTTCCCAGCGTCCCATGAGCCTACGGCGGTGTGTTTGTGCCGTTTGATGTCATTTGTCAGGAAGCTATCTGAGCGCCGGGTAATGCCACTTTAGAGGTCTGGTGGAGGGTGGGGAGGGGGAGGGGGAGGGAGAGTCTCTCTACTTTTAGTTACAGTAGCATTAGAGAACGGAGGACACGGTGGGAGACTGAGACTTAATATGCAAGCAGCCCTTCCACACTGGAGCTGCTTTTTGTTTTCTTTTCAAATTGAGCTCCAGGGATGTGTGTTAACGAAGCGCTCGGCGAGTGGTTAGAAGCGAGGAAAAGAAGGCTAGTGTTTGCTTAGAGAGAGATAACACTCCCCGAGTGTAACGAGAGTGCGGCTGCTGCTCCAAACAATATTGCTTTAGTGCCCGGCTGCATAATAAAGCAGCTCCTTATGCATATTAATGCAGGCACTTTGCATAATGTCTGCTCCATGTTACGCGCCCAGCAGACACCTCGTCAGTTCCTCTTTGCCTTCGTCGTGCCCGAACAGCTTTATTTACGTCAGCATTCCACCATAGCCCCCCCCCCTCGCCAACTCCTGTTAACCGCACACGCTCCACCCACTCCCCTCGACCACCATGACTTTTTCCCATACATTTGCACCCCCCATACATGGGCACGCATGCTTTTTAAAACCATATGGTGGAGGTGTATGCGGTGCCAAATGAGGCCCTTGTTACCTCCCCTCCCTCTCCCGCTCCAGCAAGCGTTTTTGGAAGAACTACAGCGACATCTGCATGAATCGTGGCTCCAAAGCGCCAGGCGGATACCCGCCGCGCTCCGGGCTCTCTCTCTCTCTGCCAGCCCGCCGCCCCCGCGCCCTCCGGCTCTCATTACAGCATTCATAAACACGGCTAATTGCGCGCTCCCACCCCCCCTTTTCGCCTTTTGCATATTCTAAATCAGCACCCTGGGGGAACTGGCACGCGAGGGGCGGGATCAAGACGCGTGGGGCTGCGATTTCGGATCTATCCGCGTCCACCAGAACTTTTTTTTTCCCCCGTGACTTAAATAACGCTGGCAATTAAAATGTTTTTGTCCTGGTAATATTTTGATCTAGATATTGGATTTTGGACTCTGTACTTTTGGGGTATGTCTTCCCTTCTATTCTTTTTATTCAGTAAATATTAAAGATAGCGCTACTTATGGATTAATGAAAGCGCGCAGGGTAATCGATGACTGTGTTTTTCATTGTCTTCTGCTTCTTTTGTTTGTGTCAGTTAATTAGGCAGCAGCTTAAGAGGGTGTGACAGTCCACGGTCTGTATTATTTGCATACGTGTGTACCCTGTGTGCGTGAGCGTGTGTGCGCGTGTGTCAGTGTTTCTGTGTATCTCAGGAGGCGACAATGCTCTCCTTATGTTCCTCTGAAAGGGACGGTGTGCCAGACAGAAGAAGGAGGAGACAGTGGGCACTCTGAATCAGAAACAAAGAATTAATGGCTCCTAATGATTTAATACAGGCAGTCGGAGTCCAGGCAGACGTACTAATTTATGCGTCAATTATGCACACAATCTGCTTCGTAGGCCAGGGGGCCGATTGGGCACTGGGTTGCGTGTGGGTGAGGCGTGGATGTTGTTTCTGCTTTTCTCGTGGAGGAACAATATGAAAGCCCGTGACAGAATGCCCCTGGCGATTCCCACGCTTCTCCCCGCACCCCACTCAGCCCTTTCCCAGCCTGCCATCCCTGGTGCCAGCCTCCGCTCACATCCGCTCTCCTTTCAACTTTTTCGTTAACAAAACGTCTGCTTTATCCGAAATGCGGCGCAAAAACCAAAAAGCCCCCAGGCTCCTTCAGAAGCATCATATTGGGATAAATAGCATCCACCGGTCAAACTGTACATAACTGTTCATCCTGATGAAAAAATAAAATCAGGGGGAAAAAAAACAATCCAGAAAAAAAAAAACCCATATAATCCTTTTCCTGTGGAAAAAGTAGTGTAATTCAGGGATCTTCGATATTAATTTCATCCCCTTTAATGTGTACAATAAATGTATCCACATAATTTACACGCGTTCGCCGTACGCATAAAACGTTCGTGCTCCTCAGATTAGAAGACGCTCAATTAATCCGCGTTTGAAAGGTTGAGCGCGCCCACTTTTTTTTTTTAATTAACGTCGAATTAAAACGAATTGGCAGGTTGCCGGAAAAAGCAGGCGCGCAGCTTTGAAGATTGCCATCGCATAATGAGTCGCTCTTTTTCTTTTTTTTTTTTTACACTTTGTGCTCCTCCGTTCGCCGCTCCCCACTCTCCACTGCCAGTTGCCAGTGTGCCTTAGCGATTTAATGATATGCAAATGAAATATGCATAAAACCATTCTGCTGTACGATGATTAAGCACAGAGGACATTAGCCGGTGCCCCGCCACAGTCTCTCTCTCTTGTTGTCTCTTCTCCATTCAGCTTTGCCCGCCAAACGACACCACTGTAACCAATCTCAGCCTTAATAACACGAGAAGACTAATCACTTTAATAACGATGGTAATATCCAATCGACAGAAATTAAATTCCAGCCAGGGTTTGTCTTGACCATGTTTTGTAAGATCCACATGCAGTTAAAGCTGTGCTCCTTGGCATTTGAAGGATGTGGCTGCAGTAAGCAGAGAGAGGAGAGACAGACAGTGTTTTCCAGGGGAGGACTTGGAAGAGACTAGCATTGCCAAGCATTGCAGTAGCTTTTCTCTGCTTGTTTGCATGTAGTGTGGCATTATGTGAATGCTGGCTTATGGAGAGGGAAGGAAAAATATTCTCCTTTTCTTTTCCTCCTGTCTCCCCCCTTTCTCCCCCTCTTTCTCCCTCCTTGTCTCTGCCAACAGTCTCTCTCTTTCCTTTTTTTTGTAATCCATTTGTATAATGAAGACGAGGCGCAATTAACATCCCTAGTGGAATTAAAATAAAGGCAGATTGTCCAAACCTCATTAGCTCCAAATGGTTATAATATCCACATACGCTCCGGAGCGAAGATTAAAAAAAAAAAAAAAAAAAAAGAAGACAAAAAACGTAAACCACGGCAAGATTTACAAATGAAATCGTTAATCGCGCGTTTTTTAACGAACGCGTAATAAGCGACCGTATTGGAGATGCCCCAAAAGATGCCACCATCTGCCCAGCCCATGCTATCCTGGTGGCAGCCTTGGCTGTGTCATCTTGGAGGTTATGCCAAGGCAGTGTAGGAAGCACAAAGATCTTATAATCCCTCCCTTTGGATGACTTCTTCAATTATTCATATTCCACAACCGTGCCCCTTGTCCGACAGAAATCCAGGAGGATGAAGAACTGGAAGGAAAAGTTTAGGTTATCCACTGGTGATTACCATAAGTTGATGAGACTCCATCCCCCTAATAAGCGCTAATTGCCGCTTTAATTATCGCGGCGCGTTTTAACAAATGAAAAATGAATTTCAACGAAACGATCCCATCTCTCCCGTCCCAGCGGCGCCCGTGTTTGGCTCTGTGCCCGATGCCCGCAGACCTCGCGTCGGCGCTTCCCGGACCAGAGGGGTACCAGGACCGGCACCCAGGAACGGTTGGTACTGTCTGTACTGCATCTGCGGCGGACGGTGTACCCCGAAACAAAAACAAAAGGAACGGGAGGAGTTTGGTAGTTTCTTGATTGGGTGGCAAGGAGGGGGAGTGGGGATGGAGGGGCAAAAAAAGTGGGGTGCTGAAAATGTTCCCACAGCCCCCTTCCCCATTTGGCGGAGTTACAGCCAGGTTGAAGGGGCAAGTTCCGCCTCCCCAAAAGTGTCTGTCATTGTGGCTGCGGGTTTGTCCCTCTGCCTCCTGTGCCCCCTCCACCAAGTTCTTGCACGGCTGTTGTCCGCGTGGCATCCCCCTCGCCCGTCTCCCACACTGGTTGACGATGTACAGAGACTACAGCCTGAGCCATTCATCTCCTTGGTGATTGCTGTGAATGTAGATAAATCACACACACGCCTGCTTGCCTTGCCTGCCTGCCTACCTCTCTGTCATAGCTTTGCTTGCTGCTAAGGTAGAGTTTTATTCTTTTAATTCTTTTCTTTATTTGTTATCCTTGCTCTCCTTTTTTCCACCCATTCAAAAAGTTGATCTTGACCAGCTGAAATCCACACACACCGCGGCTCGAACGTGAGCCGCGATTTTCGTCTTAGCCAAATGAGAATAATTAACGCTTCGTTAAGAGAGAGGAGCGTAAATGAATTCCCATCTGTGTGGCTGATTATAATTTTATGTGGCGGTTCATTAGTATGCATCCCCATGTTTGCTGATTCTCGGTCTTTCCCTTTTTTTCGCGTGGCTTTTGTAAACAGCTGCTGTTGAGCCCTTGGCACAGTCCCTGAGGTCCTTTCCTGGTCCCTCCTCTCTCGCTGCAAGCAGGCGATTGGCAGATTGGCAGTGTCTGAAGCAGCAATGCCCATGGTAGACGTTCCCCACTGCTGTGGCTGGCAGGCGGCTTGTCAAGAGGTGGTGGTTTGTGTGGAGAAAAATAGTATGGTTAAAGAGAAGAGGGTGCGGGGGGGTGGGGGAGGTTGGCACAAAAAAGGAACCCGCTTTGTAACCCACCCCTTCCATACAACAGCTTGCCGCCTTTGTTTTGTTTTTGTCTTTTTTTTTTTTTTTTAATTTGTTTGTAATCCGCCCCGTTCCTTCCATTGAATCCGTTGCGCTAATTACCGGCATAAACTTTTGTGTTTAATTAGTCAACAGCGGCGCGCCATCGTCTTTGTTTGTTCTCCGTTCTCCTTATCTTTGCCAACCGACCCGCGATGGCACATTGTAGTTTCTCCTGGTCTTCGTTTACCATCCCCATAGCTTCTTCATTTCTCCACGACAGATGCCACTGCAAACGCTCCTGGCATTCCTTTCGATAGACGCGGGCACCGCGTTGGCCCTCTGCCCTGGCGTCTTTCAGAAAACAAGATGTCGCCGCAAATCTGCAAAACGCAGCCTCTACAAAACATTCAACGCAAAACCACCTCGTCTTCTGCGGCCGCGCCACAGCTGCCAGCAAGGGCACTGGCAATGGCGTCTGCTGCCTAGCTGGCTGGCTGCCTGCCTGGCACAGGGAAAGCGAGTGGAGAGAGAGAGGATGAGGGAGGGAGGTACTTTCTTTCGTTCCACCCCCCTTTGCCACTCTCAGGACAGCGCCACCACAGCAACTTTCTCCACGATGGTGCCCCTTCCTTCCCAAGAGGGAATGCGTTTCTGGTTTCTGCTGTTTAGACCCCGTTGTGGTGGCATCACCCTCTGTCCCGCATGGTCGGGGTAAAGAACTGCCATTGTCTCCCCTGCTACCACTGTAGTGCCAAACAGTCCCTCTTAACTTGTAGCCGTACTTAAATTCTGTTCTCGACGTCCGCGGTTCGTCAGTAATCATGCGTAGCAGATGGTTTCGTCTTCGTTTATCTGTTGTCTTTGGCTTGAGTTTGGGGTTCCTACTCAAGAACCGCCCCCCACCACCACCACCAGCTTTCCCGTGTCCGATACTGGCTGTATACCAGTCGGCAAAAAAAAAAAACAAACTTGTTTTCTCGCCAGTTTGTGCCAAATGGTGCCGGTCCTTCTGTTTCTTCGGTACGTCTACCCGCCTACCGTCTGAAAACGAACGCCGGTCCGCCTTGGTGCTACTTCTGAATGGATGGCACTGTGCCAGCTTTTCCCTGCCATCATCCGCATTTGCAGCTTGTTTCTCTCACTCGCCCACCCCCCTTCTCTCTCTCTCTCTCTTTCTCTCTCTCCCTTCGTTTTACACCCTCCCCTCTGTTTCCTTCAGCTTTCCCTCCACCAACCCCCCCCCACGCCCCCATACTTTTTGTTCCATAAGCTTGACATTAATTAACATGCGGGTTAATTGATTCTAAAAGCCGATGAATTGCGCTCAACGTCTTTCCTCTTCCACCAGCGTCCCGCGCCCAGCGCCCCTCCCCAGCCTGGCATCGCCCGCCCGTCCGCTTCGCCTTGCCCTCTCCAGCACGATGGCACAGGTGAAGTGACAGACAGCCCTGCAGCCAGTGTTCCTGTGGCAGAGGAGGAGACCTGGGAGAGGAATGCCCTTGCACCACTGTAAACACTGGGAAGGAGCTCAGGCTGCTTATTGGACTATAGCTGATCGCAGTTGACGTCTTGCTGTCTGATCCCTCCGCAGGATGTTGCGATGGCATTTTGTTATAAATAATCAAAGTCCTCCTTGCAACCACCTCCCACCCCTTCTTTTTCCCCTCTCCACCCTTCTCCTCCCTTTTTCTCCCTCCCGCTCTCTCTCTCACTCCTTTGCTTGCCTCCTCTGGCTTTATTTCTGTTTTGCCACTCACTCTTTCTCACAGCACCCTCTCACTCCCATCCTAGTCGCCTCTCTTTAGCCGTTTAAGAAAGTTTCCTCCTTTTTTAAAGCGATTTTCATCTGGTTTAGTCTCGAGGTGGGTCTCGAACGTTCGTTTCACAGGAAGAAAAGAAAAGTTTAAACAACAATGCCGGATAATTGCGCTGGGATTTTTGTAAGCGCGCTGTGTCACGAAGTCGGCGTCCTTAATTATCTTTTGTCTTCCGTGATTAGCCTTCCTGCGAAACCTTTCTGTGAATGAGCTTAAATTAGCGGCGTCCTGTCATACGCGATTAAGTAATTATTACGGACGAACCGCTTTCAATTTTTATTTCTTTTCAGCGCGCGTGCGTGTGTGTATTTCGTGCCGTTCAGAGCTGATGAGGTTAAAAAAATGGGAGACAGAGCTGGTTTTAATTATTTAATAACAAGCAACCCCCCCCCCCCCCATCCTTCCAGAACCAAGCATGCCCGCTGCTGATAATTAGTCAGGCAGCCGCACACACAAACAGGAAACGAAGTACGGATTCATTAAGGGGCGCAAAACGCTTGCGTGCACACACACACACACACACACACGGACACACACATACTGTACACATACACACTGGCATACCTTGTCAGTCTCATTTTGCGCATTACTCTGCTCAGTGCTTCTGATCCCATTGGGTGCGAGTTGTTTCAGAGTGATATCCTCTGCTTTTTCTATTTAGTGCTAATTTTATTCCAGGCTCATTCCAGCCAAAGAGTTTCTGGCAACAGCAGCGAATGTGATCGGGGTGCCGGCACACACCTCCGTGGGGTCGAATGCAGCATTCTTCCCACTTCTCTATCTCTCTCTTTTTTAATATATATTATTATTAAATAAAAAGAAGCATGAGGCAACTGAGGCAACAAGAGGAATCCATTATGCAAATAGACTGATATTTGCATAATGTCTTATGCCAGGAATATGCAAATGAAGCGTATAATTTATGAGTGCCTGCGTCTGTCTCCGAGTGTTCCCATAACTTACAAAGAGGTTTTCTTTTTTTCTTTGCCCTCTGTTCCCTTTCCTCTTCCCCCCCCTCTCCAAGCTGGCACGGGGCGCAAGGCACACACCATTCCCTTACAAAACAACCAGCACGGTGTATTCTGACGAAAAGGCTGTTGGCCGTGTCCCGTGTCTAGGTGGGTGGGAAAGTCTGACTCCTGTGGTCGGGGCGTGAGGAGGTGGAGTGGGGATGCAGAAAGGGGGCACATCATTCCCTTTCTTCAAAGGGGGCTGGGGGAGAAGCTAATTTTGAAAAACAACAGTGAGGCGAATTAATTAACGACGACACGCGAAGCAAAATCGAGGGCGCTAATTTAAATGCAGTCACCCCCCCCCACCACACACACACACACACACCACAGAGACACACACCTCACCACCACCCCCTCCCCTTTTCATTTTGGGGGAAGGTTCAACTTCTCTGCCGCCCTGCCCCGCCAGCGCCGCCTTGCCCACTTGGCTCAGTGTGTGTACCCCTCTGGAGAGCGGGCAGTGTTTCTTCTTCCCCTGCTGGAGTATCTCTGGAATCAGTGGTAATGGTGACTTGAGAGAGGGAGAGAGAAAGAGAGAGAGAGAGAGAGAGAGGAAGAGGTGGGGGAGAGGGAACCGGCTTCAAGAAGGAATGTAAAGGCATGTGCATGTATACACTCGGCACACGCTCCTCCAAACGCCCGTGGATGCCAGCGGCACCCTGCCCAGCACCGGCACCGGCACCAACACAGTCCGACACCAAGAGCGCCAAAGCGGAGCCCGGGCACGTCCCGCTGTCCGACGCGTCTGCGTGCCGCCTCGCCTGCCTCCTCCTGCCTTTGTGCCGGTTTGGCTTATTGTAATCACCCGCCCGTTTTGCATACTTGATCTCTGCTTAATGTGACACATTGTTGCAGAGACAAAGCAGCAAGAGAACGTGTGGTGGGAGGGGAAAAGAGGGGGTTTCTCATTGGCGTGGTGTTCAGTCTAGCCTGGAGAAGTACCGTTTTTTTTTTTGCTGCTGATTTCTTTTTTCCTCAAGGCCTCTGCGAAAGAGCACGGATCCTGCCTACGTTTTTGTCCTCACCGCCTGGTCCGACGTTGCCGTCACGGTGCGGGTGGAGATACTTTCCCATCGTGGAGAGCCTGCCTGTGCCAGGGTTGGCATCAAAGGGACCTAACTTCACTGTGGCACCATCCACTGGAGAGTGAGACTTCTGAGCTTCAGTGCGCCTCCGTTTGTGTGTTGTGTTTCACTGGTGCACGGCTCGCTGCAGTGTGGGAGCTGCTCGCGCCAGTACGTGGACTTCAGGACAGCGCTGAGGGCATCTTCTGACCAGACTGGCCGGGAACCGTAGTCTTTGATGTTGCCAGTGCCATCTTTTGCACTGTCTCCTGCTTTAAGATCTGGCAAAGCCCCTCCCCCATTAATTAAAGAGCCTAGATCATTATCCCACTGCTTAATTCAGCGGGTAATTTCGCTGTAAGGACGCGGCTTCGTTTGTCTTCTCTTTGCTAGCGCGGTATAATTTGCAACACGGTGTCTCTCTCTCTCTCTTTTTTTTTTTTTTTTGGTAATTACAATTTTTTTTAATCGGCTTAAGCCGTCATCTTAATTATGCAGCGAAGACGTTTCATTATTAACGTGCATACTGATGAGCGGGTGAGATTTGCACAGTCGCTTTGAACCCTGCAACCAGTTCTTGGACCATGCTTTGAGGAAAAGTTTTATTTTTTTTTTTTTTTCTCTCATTTTTTTTAAAGGCAGTCTTTTTTTTTTTAAGGCTAATGATGTAATGAGACATTGCGTGTGGATAAACAGAAAAAAAAAAGATCGTACTGAATATTTGTAAATTAGAGCATGGCCACGACTTTCGCACGCGTTTAAACGTCTGTATTTAATTGGCGTCGTTTTTTGTTTTTTTTAACGCCTACGTCATTTACTGTATGTTTCCTGTCGTGAACCAAAGAGAGTGAAGTGTTTTCAAACATGCTTGCTTCAGTTAAGAATGGAGATTAAAACCTGAAAATACCTCAGCAGGCTTTTGTCCACTTTCTTCCAAGGATAAAACAAGACGGAAGGCGAAACGTAAGAGTGAAAGAGAGATAGAGGGGGAAGATGGAAGGTCGTACCAGTGCTGCGTCATACAAATGCAAAGGCTGATCTGAGTCAGCAAAACTCAAACTGCCCTGAGGAGTCCAGCAGAGCACAGCAGGCTTTCAGGGAGGAGGGAAGAATCGTGCAGCATTTGTCAGCTTTGCATGAGTTTTCTTTTAAAAGGTTTTGCGCCGCCACACCTGAGCTGTTTAAGGCACGTCACCAGTTTAACCTTGAGGATGCCTGTATGCTCCCGAGCAGAATTTATTCATTGCGTTTTTATATGTAGTCTAGATGTGAACTAATGAATAAATGAATTTATTTGGGCGGTTATAAGAGTATTTTATCAAAATGACATAATATCCTAGCTTTTCCTGTGGTATCCCCTTGTGTTTTAATATAGACTTGAAATTTAATCTGCCTATGAACCGGGTTAACATTGTTGAGGTACTGTTTTTGAGCATCTGTTCATTTAATAAGAGCAAACATTTTCTTCCGTGATTCATGGATCAGCTTTACCATTACAGCTCATATCGGTAAAGAAGCATGATGTAGTGCATCAGTGGTGTAGAACCCATCCTGGGGGCCAGGGCTGTATTTTACTTGAAAATGTCTTTAGTTTGCGAAGAAAAAAATAAATTCGTAATGGCTAAAGTTGGCCATCTCATTTAATATGTGCTTGCTTTGATAATGATTTAGGAATTTACATTTTGGCCTAAACATTCAGAACTCTTATTATTTCTATCAGATAATTTCGATAATATCCGAGTTACAGACTTGAGCAGAATCATGTCTCTTAAATTCGCATAATAGAGAATTCGTTTTGAAAGTGGCTCCAACATGTAACTGGCAAAAACAAAACGTATACAGCCTGTTTTAGCCAGTGATCTGAGCACACAGCGATCATTTCTGAAGTGTATACTCAGCAGTTCAGCAGTTCAGGCCCCGCCATTCTGTATGGACTCCATTCATGTTTTGATTGTCGTAGTCAACCAGTGTGAGCTTTAAGTCTTTGTGATCCTTCCCCAAGGCATAAATCGTCTGAAGTAATGGAGACGTGCGAATCGAACAACCGAATAGCTGCTTTGAAAACATGTAGGCGTCCATCAGCATGTGGGAAAGAGCTGCCTTTGGACTGGATTCAACCCCAACCCTCAAGTTGTTCAGCAATCAAAAATCAACCCCTGCGGTTATTATTTTTAACAGTATTTCGCTGCATTTGTTTTTTTTAAGCTTTATTTGCACCAGCAGCATGCGTCTTCGTTTTCTAACACCAGAATAGTGATGCCTACCTCAGCTGACACGCTCAGTTTACAGCCGTATTCAAGAGGTTGTTCTCATTCGTAGTGGATTTTGCCGCCATTAACTATTTTTTACCTGGTTTTTTTATCCGTGTTCGTAATTAGCCGTGATTCTACGAAACACTTAAGAAACACTTATGGAAAAGTGTAACGTTGTTTATTCACTTTCTTGTTCTGCTTTGCATAAAGAGAAGTTTAGTTTTACATTTGACTCAATTTAGAACAGAAGTGAAGACGTCAAAATATAAAATAACATTGGATTTAAGTGAAAGTGACCATTCTGTCACACACCACTGCACACAGTGTGAACACCACGAAATTCTTCCTCTGCATTTAACCCATTCACCAAGTGAAGCAGGGGGCAGCAGGAACACGGCGCCGGGGAGCAG
>JBBPDB010000039.1:5323348-5336551 GCA_037974465.1 Brachypetersius altus | reverse complement strand
TGTTGAATGCCATAAATGTAAAACTCTGGGGTTATTGTATATATATATATATATATATATATATATATATGTGTGTGTGTGTGTGTGTGTGTGTGTGTGTGTGTGTTGTCTGCATCATGAGGTTAAATATGAACTATTATACAGATTCTGATGACAGATAATTCTGGCTGATCAGTTTTTGTAGTGCAAATGAACCCGACTATAGTAGTAGTTTCAGTTACACAGTGGATAGTTGGATGTGATTGTCTGTTACAAAACACGAGAGGAAACATGCAGATTTTAAAGTGTAATTTCCATAATGGAAACTGTACAGGAGGAGGGAAAAGCCTTCTTAACGTTGAAAAGAAGTTAATGGATGTTAATGGATCAAAGCAGTTTTGTAGGTTTTGTCTCGACAGCAACAATATATTAAAAAAAAAAAACCCTGTTGGATCAGGAGGTGCAAACATAGCTCTTCGAAGAATAGTGTGAGAACAATGGACCTGTAGCTTCTCCGAACTAAACGATCTCTTCTTATGTAGAGATAATTACATAATTTGTCTGCAGGGTTTTCACCTATAATTTACTGCATCAAACCATAGTCTTTGCTGATTTAATTGCTCAGCTAATGTACACTGCTGTTAAGGTTTGTTATCAGTGTTGAATAATATGAAGCAGGAATATGACTGTAATATGCCAGAGCAGTGCAACTTCACTGTGTTACTTTTCAAATGAGTAGAACTCAGCAAAGCCGTAAAACGAGGAAATTTAAGATGTGTTCGGAATGATGAACTGAGAACACGTCGGTTATAACGTTATTCTAACTTTATAATAGGGCTGGGCACGTTAACACGTTAATGACTTAACACCAACATTTTATCCTTTTTATTAGGTTCTATTTTGGGTTCGTAGGTGCGCGCATGTCGTTTGGTTTTCGCAGGGGTTAGATATAATATGGACAAAAGTTTTGGGACACCTGACCACCTGACATCTGACAGAAACTTTGATGACACTGAATTCAGATGCATAGACTTTCATATGGAGTCAGATATGCTGCAGATGCTGTAATGAACCTGTGACAGATTGACAGATTTGTGATAAAGTTTTATGTTTCTAACATGTTTCTCTTAGAAGAGCTATGATGAAGTTATACACAGTTATACAAAGTGGACTATACATTATGTCATGAAATGATCTCCATCGAGAGTCGGTTTCACGTGTTTGTGTGTCCATCCCTGTTCTATCGTCTTAGTAGACTTGTGTGTGTTGCTGCCCTACAGGTGGAGAGGCTCAATGGAGAGCTGCGCTCCCTGCGAACAGCAGCACTGCAGAAAGGCAGTGAAGAGACACAGGAGGCCCAGAGAAGGAGCAAGGAGCTGGAGGCAGAGCTGCTCAAAAGCCAGGTCCAGCTCAGTGAGTGCCAGGAGAGGACACAGGATGCTCAGGAGAGGGTAGGAACTGTTCGTTTCACTCCTGCGTCACAGAGCCGATGTCCCCATGAATCCCAGCCAGAAGGATTTATGAAGATGGATCATGAAATGTCTGCATTCCCTGTGAAGTTCAAAATCATTTTTGGAATTTAAATCATGAAAGAACATACATATTCATTCAGTGAATATCATATAAACCAAGGTTGTCAAACTGGACCCCTTTCAGGCCACTGCTCTGCCAGGGTTAGCACTCTGCCACACCTGATTCAAGCCTTTAGCTCAGCAGTAAAGGGATTTTGAATCAAACTTGAAGCGTTGAAGCCTTTTCACTGCATTTAATCTTTCGGTGAGTTTTTGAGGTCGTAAGTGGTTGCACCGATGTCTTAGAAATCACGCTGACCAATCAGAGCTCGGTGTCATAATTCTGTTGTCATGGTTACTGGCAGGGGCAGCTGATAGCCTGGTGGTCAGGGAGATGCCCCTGCGATCAGAAGGTTGTGGGTTTGAATCCCTGGACTGCTAGTGTCATCGCTTGAGTACGGGGCCGTCCCCACACACTGCTCCACTTGGTGAATGGGTTAAATGCAGAGAAAGAATGTAATACCAGTCATAGTGTGTTCTGTGCTCTTTTTGTACTGATAAATGAATATACGAATTTTGATAACAAGTAATATTGGCTAATGTGTTTTTTTTTTGTAGTCAAATATTAAACAAATAATGCTTTTCACTCTATCCATCAACTCAACCACTTCTCCTTAACCAGGATCTTTACTGGAGTCTGGATAAGATGAGATAAGATAAGCCTTTATTAGTCTCACAAGTGGGAAATTAGCTTTGTGACGGCAGAAAGTGGACAAAACAAAGTTAGGTTGAAAGCTAGTTCCAGCAGTCATAGGGCAGAAGTCCCTGGACAGGTGGCCAGTCTCTCTCAGGGCGGGTAAACAGATCCACACACACACACTTGTAGGAGATCCTAGGATTAATGTGTGTCTCCAGTTCACCTGGCATGTCCATCTTTGGACTGTGGGAGGACACTGGAGCACGGAAAGCCATGCAGACACAGGGAGGACATGCACACTCCACACACAATGGAACCCAGGACCCTAGCGAATGATTTGGATATAATTTGGGGCAGCTGGTGGCCTAGTGGTCACCTCTGAGGTACCCTGAGCCAGGTACCGTCCCCACACTCTGCTCCCCGGGCGCCGTGTTCCTGGCAGCCCCCTGCTTCACTTGGTGAATGGGTTAAACACAGAGGAAGTATTTGGTGCTGTTCACACTGTGCTCTGTGGTGTGTTCACGTATGACCGAATCTTCAGTTTCGTAACTTTTGAATTTTCTTTTTAAATGTAGAAGCTAGTTCTAGGCAAGGCAACTCCCTGTATTGTATTTCGGGTTGTATATACCTTTTAGTCAGTGCTTAAAACGAGCATTTTAAAATAATGCATCAGATATTCACTTTTTTCTGTCCCAGACAATCACACTTGATGTGAACAGGCCTTTAGAATAGGGCGAACAGTGATCACTGCAGAGCTATAGCCTGGGAGGTAGTTCAAGCACAAGAGAGCTAATAAAAGATCTAGGGTTGATTTTGTGCCATTTGCTTCAGCATTGTGTTGCTGTTGTCCCACAAGACGCATAGCACAGGTAAGCCTGAAGCCTGAAGAACAAAAAAAAAAAAGTCAGGTTACACTTTGCTGAAGAGAACATAAATAGCCTGTAGAGTTTAGAAGATGTTTTATGGACAGATGAGATGAAGAGTATCCTCAAGTGACGGAAGGAGGAAAGGTAGAGGAAGTACCATAAATAGTGCAGGGGTTATTACTTGAAAAAGAAATGACTCTCTCAAACTGTGTAAAAAGTTGTCTCACCACCTGCTGCTTTTCTTCAGCATTACTCTCTTAAACCCATACTTATCTACGCCTTAAGTTTTTGAGTGGCAATGGTTACAAATGGCGACTCTAAATGTGGGATTTTTGAGCTGTAAAGGTTTAAAGATATGCTAATAGGCCACGCCCCTTGATTACAATTGGCTGTTACTTAGCAGGGGGCAGGGCTGCGTGCTGTGATCTGCCCTCACCAACATGGAGGATCTGCCTTAAATGATCTTAATCTAAATGTTAAATATGAAAAATATATCCCTCACTCTAAATAGGAAACTCCACAGTTAGATGGGGCTCGGTGACCCCTTTCCGAAAACCATTATTAGCTGAAAAACGTTCACCTCGGACAAAAGTAATGTGACACTGGGGTGAGGCGAACAGTTTTCAGGTCACTGGAATGAGTCCCCATCTCTGACTTTTATTCAGAATGAAATCTGAAAACTAGTCGCATTAGACTTTGTTTAGAAGGTATGAAACTGCTACAAAGAAAACATGGCCGTTGTGTTTTGGTAAAATTATGCAAAACCAATAATCCTAGAACCCTAAATGAGTAAACTAATGTTTACAGGGCTGTTTCTGAGACTGGGACATGGGGATCTTAAGCCATCTTGGCTCGTTTAGTTCACAGCGGTGTTGTTTCCTGCTCGTTTCCAGCAGGGTTGTTTCCAGTTACATTCACAAAATCAGTTGTTGCAAGCTGCATGCACATGCACAGATTACAATAGTTAATAATATACTGTAAATAAAGCCCTACTTTGTTATTGGAAAATACATTGAATGACTTTGGCACATTGCTTTATTTTGCTTTACCCCCAGCCCTGGCCCTGACTTGTCTTTACTGGCCCAAAGTCACTGGACGGTGTTTCATCCTTCAGAAAGACAGCAGCTAGAACATTGTGGGGTTTTTTTTATATCTGAAAATATCTTGACCTGATCCCCACTAACCTGAGTGTGTGTTTCACTTATTGAAGACAAGAAAGGAACAAAAGAAACCAGGATCTGAAACTGGCTGCATTACAGGCCTGATGGAGCATCGCCAGGGATCACCACTAGTGTCCGGTGATCTGTGTTAATCATTTTCCTGAGATGTGTGAACCGTTACTAATTTTATTATTATTTAAAACACTCTCTGAGATTTTAGAATGTCTCTGTGTGCCACAGAAACTAATCAGAACAGTCATTATGCAGTGATGATTAGATCATAGACCTTTATTCTTACAGTAGTGGACCGGTGGGGGTGGTCTGATTGGACTCAAGGGGCCTAGAGCCCACCAGCTTTTAATACTGGCCCACCTAAATGAATTTCAGTATCACAGTCTAATGAATAAATAAACTAAAAATAACAGTATAAATGTGTTCACTAAATGTAAAATGCACATCCCTGTATTATTCACCCAATATAGCACAAAGGATAGTTAACAGTTTCATTAACAGTGTAATACAGAGGGCACAGTAGAACCACTCTGCGTCATTACAGTCAGTTCAGATCATCGGATGCAGCTCGGTTTAACAGCACGTTATGCTGAAAGAGCCTGGTCTTAATAAGCGTGTTTGTTTGAATGTTCTCCTGCATGTATATAAACAATGTACTACATACAAAAAATAAGTAGACTAAAAGACCTACTCAATCAAACTTCTTTTTATACATTAGTAAGTAGGGCTGGGCGATTAATCGAAAAT
This sequence comes from Brachypetersius altus, assembly GCA_037974465.1. Taxonomy (NCBI): domain Eukaryota; kingdom Metazoa; phylum Chordata; class Actinopteri; order Characiformes; family Alestidae; genus Brachypetersius; species Brachypetersius altus. The sequence continues at coordinate 5,331,579 of JBBPDB010000039.1, read as the reverse complement.
AATCGAAATCGACATTCAGAGCCTATAATCGATCAAATTTTTCCAGGTCGATTATTTCGATCACTTTCCCTTTAAAAACACTGCCGCGTGTGGAGTCACGTGACCCCGCTCCGATATGTTACGTTATTCCGCCGACATGTTGAGCACGAAGAGCTCAAACACTGAGACAACTGAGCAACTTGTCAGTGAACTATGAGGACAAAAAAATGAAAAAAAAAAATCAAATAATCGTTCATTAATTGCAATCGAGTTAAAATGTTCAATTGATCCAAATTGCCCAGCCCTGTTAGTAAGTCTGTAGACTGTTATTGGAACCATGCTGTCATCCAGTGTCTGCGAAAGGATCTAAACTGAAGACGTCCGAAAATGCCTTATTTGTGAATAGGAATGTTTTCAGTTTACACAGGAAGGTTTCAGAAACAGATGTGTGGGTTAATAAAAGCAGTACTGTAAGAGTCGTGCTGATACTCGGGCCGGTAGATGGATGGTCACTGGGGGCTCAGACCTGGGCTCTTTGGTCGTAAAAAGCCTATATAAATGAAAATTGAATGTAATGGCACATCAGAAAACAGCATCATGATCCACACGGGGCCAAATGATATATGTGTCACTTGCCCTACTTACCCAGTTGTCCCAGATGTAGTCGGTCAGTCAAGACATGTTTGGAGATTTAGCTAAAATAAACAGTTTCTCTCAGCTTGTTCAAACCACTTCTTTAAACGCAGCCTTGCGGATGTGGCACAGGACACAGTGGGACAGTATGTGAGCTGCTAGCATTTGTTAGCTGCTTTAGTCTTGTAGTCCCAGACTGAAGCAACATTTAGGCTCCAAACATGTCTTAACTGCTTAGCAACATATGAGTACGGCCCCTAGAACCTCTCAGAAATGTTGCAGTTGCAGTCATTATGAAAGCTGCGGTATGCTACATATTTCTCTCCTCTGTAGAAAAGAGACAGAAAAAAATCCTCACATTTCACATATTGGCCTCTGAGCACCTTGTTAGGTAGAATTCCAGTCTGTAAACGGTTGAATTTGGTTTAAGATAGTAATTTCATTACATGCAGGGCTCCAAACTAAATAAAAACCTTAGGAGCCACTGGCTCCGAAACACAACATATTTAGGAGCCAAATAATTTTTTTAGGAGCCGTAATCTCGGTCAAATGTGATATAGATAAAATCCTATTGTCTCTGCACATTTTGTCTCCAGTCCTACCCCGTGTGAAGAGCATTAAAACGAAACAAGAAACCACGCCATGGACTAAACTGTTGCCAAAGTAAAATACGTGTAAAGTTTATTTTTCTGTATATTTTAGAGCACGCTCGGCGACAGGTTGCCAGGTCGTGCGAATCCTGTGAAAGGAAACTCAGTCTATCAACAGTGCTCTCAATCGAGATGTCAGTTGCGAACGAGTCGGTTCTTTGAATATATTTGGGAAAATGAAGAGCCGTTTGGGCTCAGTTTACCTGTCTGTCCATGCGTTTGGGAGCCAAAGGAGCCGGATCTTCTTAGTGATCCGATCCAAATGATCCGAAATGCCCATAACTAATCACATCCACACGTTATAAGATCCCACTTTTCTTGTACTTTTAGTTATTTTCCTTTCTCTTGGTTGTGAGCGACTGAAATGAAAGAACTAGTGGCAAAATAAACAATCTAGTCGCATTGGTGACCGTTTTAGTCGCCATCTGGAGCCCTGATGTATTTACTTTATAACCTCAAAAAGCTTTAGTTTAACGTTAATTCAATTTAGACAAGGATGTCAACTGGGGACGCACTGATAGGAAGTTTTCATAATGAACACCCTGTCGTGTCTGATACTGATTCCAGCCACCAGTAGTTTGATTTATTGAATTGTATCTATTTAAACCAGTTCACTATGATTATATATGAAGTGTCATAGTGAATGTAGGGCAAAATCAGAATCAAAAACCTATTAATCCTCCAATATTTTAGCCACGAAGACATCAGGCACCGATGGATCTTTCACACAGCTCCAAAGTGAGGAATAAGGTCTGAAGTACACGCGTTATCCCGTATACCTCGATAACTGGATTCAGAGCCTTTTTTCTTTTGCAAAGCTCCTCAATATTCAAGTGCCTTTCAGACCAAGCGTCTGGCAGAAGCAAGCCCTTCATTTGTACACAGGTAGCCATTTCATCTCCTTTAAGCTGCGGCTCACAGCTTGGCTCCAATGTCCGTCAGTAATTTTGCAGGCATTCTGCATGTAGTGTGACCCGTGCATCTCAAGCTCAAATAAGCTCTCGGCCCAGGGCTCTATAACTGCCACTTAGTAGCACCACTCTGGCCACACACAGTGACTTGATTTTGAAGTTACGGCTTTCATTTTAGCTTTGAAAAGAAGCTGCTAGCTGGTAAGTGTTATTACTCACCAGTAACTTGGTTGGTTCAGTTAGTTTAGTACATCACTCAAACGCCCCCTTCCTGTCCAGAGGGCAGCTGGTGGCCGAGTGGTTGGGGCATTCGCCTTGCAATCAGGAAGTTGTGGGTTTGATACCCAACACTGCTAAGCACCTCTGAGGTACCCTGAGCAAGGTACCGTCCCCACGTGAATGGGTTAAATTCAGAGAAGATGTTCACACTGTGTGCTGTGGTGTGTTCACAGATGACAGAATGTTCACTTTCACTTCATGAATGCATAGTGAGAGTCCAGTCGGTCCAGGTCTGCTTGGGTTTGATTCAGCGTCAAGATGCTAAAAGATCTAAACTTTGCATGAGCCTTGCATCAGCATGCATTTTTGGTTGTGATGTAAAGGTTCAGACCTAAAACCGGTCTAAAACCAATTCTGTTCTCCATACATGTGAAGTCAAACCTGTGTTTTGTGCTGTTTTTTTAAGTGACATGGAACATAAAAGAGGTACAAAACTATAATGCAAATTAAAAATTCAGTCTTGGTGCAGAATTACAGCCACTTAGAGTCAGGTCCCACAATGAGATTTCCAGAGGACGCGCCGTTTCTGCGTCTGTAGCTTTAAATGATAATGAGGAAGAGAGAGGTGGAGCAAAGGGGAGATTGGGGGAGGGGCCAGTCTGTGGCCACAGTAGGTCTTCCCTGGCATGAAGGAGCTAAAAAATATATATTTGTGCTCATTTGCACATCTAAGCACTGAGGCTTCACTTGTTTGTAAGCCATGAAGCAAATTTTTTAGGGGAGAGGGGCGAAATTCTCTGGGCGGGGAAAGTATAAGAAAGGGGAGGTAACCTTTCCTCTTATGACGAGATACGGGACCCTGAGCTCTCGCTCTCTCAGTAATGGAGCAGGAGGATCAAAGCACTCTTTACAGCTGTCGCCATTTCTAGCCTCTGCAGGCTGGGGGAACTCATATTAATGTTAAAAACATCTCATAAAGTGAAATTTTCATGTCATGGGACCTTAAAATTTAATCTTGAGACGGGATTCCAATCACTATCATGTGCTTATGCTTCAGGATTCTGATTGCTGTTAAATGCGCTTATGATACACCAAGACGCCAGCACAGGCCCGAATGCTTGACCCTTCGATAAGAAATCTTCTAAATAAGATCTCATCTAAAACTCATCTAAATCAGACTTTCTTTTAAAGGTTGTTTTCTAGAGGAAAGTGTAAGAGCTCTTTTATAGCTCTCTTTTACGTCTCAGGAATCTCTTAGCACAGCTGTAAAATCATAAAATCACAGCTAAGCCACAGAAAAAGGAAAACTCCCTCAATCACACGCCGCTGTACTGCGTATTCCTCCACCACCGCTACCAAACTAGTTCCCCCACTTAGTCCATAAGAATGAGGCTAGTGGTGTAAGTCGAGTGGGAGTGATCACCGTGAACTCAAAACGTCGTATGTTGAGGCTGTTGTAACCCCCACCCCACCCCCAACACACACACACACACACACACACACACACACACACAAAATATATGGGGCTTATTTGCAAACATTCACCAATGACCAATTACTGGCCACAGGACTATTGGTGGGTTTCAGCTTTGTGTGATCCGTGCTGTGTATTGCGCACACACACATTCATGCCACTACTGTGTCACTGAGAATGATCCAAAATACTACCTCCTCACTTTTGGTCCAGTGGGGGTCCTGACCATAAAGTATGAAGTGATGCAGTGAAACAGAAAGTCTACAGTAGCTGTAACTGTGAACTACAAAGTGTGTCTGTATTGCAGAGATGTTCACAAGTCATTTACCGAGTCCAAGTCAAGTCTCAAGTCTTTGAGTGGCAACGTTTACAAATGTGGGATTTTTGAGCTGTAAAAACGTTTAGAAGATATGCTAATTGGCCACGCCCCATGCTTACAATTGGCTGTTACTTAGCAGGGGGCAGGGCTGCGTGCTGTGATCTGCCCTCACCAACATGGAGGATTAGCCTTAAATGATCTAAAATCTAAATGTTAAATATGAAAAATATATCTCTCACTCTAAATGTGAGCCTCCACAGTTAGATGGGGCTCGGTGACCCCTTTCCAACGACCCCTCGAAAACCGTTATTAGCTGAAACCCGTTCACCTCGGACAAAAGTAATGGGACACCGGGGCGAGGTGAGCGTTTTTCGGTCGTTGGAAACAGTGCGGGATATAAATAAATAATTCCATGAAATGAACATTGTTTACGAGTTTTGACTCACGAGTCACAGCGCCGAGTCCGAGTCAAGTCTTGAGTCGTTGAGGGAAGTCTAAAGTCAAGTCACAACTCTTTGTTTGTGCGACTTAAGTGCGACTCAAGTCCGAGTCTCAGACTCGAGTCCCCATCTCTGCTGTATTGTCAGGGCAGGTAATAAAATGGATGTGTATCATTTATTCCTTTTTTAAAAATCCATTTATTTAGCAGGATATATATATATATATGTGTGTACATACATTGGTGCTTGGTGCGTGTCACCTTTGTTGACTTTGTGGTGTGTGTCTGTGTGTGTACACGCACTGTGCTTTAATGACGCATACATCCTCTATCTCCTGTCTGCTCTTAATCCCAGCAGTGCTGGCTCAGGAGTAGATTACTGACAGTGGACATGAGAAGAGTACAGAGCAGGGGACTGTGTGCATGCACACACACACACACACACACACACACAAGCACACACACAATTCTATTCCCCCATCTATGCTTCTCATAATGAGCAAACAGAGCAGCCATTTTCTCTCTGCTTTATTTGTTCTGACCCACCATCTTTGTTCTGGTGATTCTCTCACCTTGGAAATGTTTTTATTTGATGATCAACATCCATTGTTTGAATCATCCTATCATGTATGTGTGTGCCTGTGTGAGTGTGTGCGTGTGTATATGTGTGTGTGTAGGCAGATGAACAGATAAAGGAGCTGCAGGAGGAAGTATCCAGGCTGAAGGCTCAGTACAGGAGGTAGATGTTGTTCCACTCTAATGATGCGTTCAGATGGTCCTCCTCAACAAAAAATGTCCTTTCACCAACAAGTTTTAGGAATTTGGGTGGAGATCGACAAATATTAGATTTAACATGCATACCACGTATTTAATGTGTAAATGTGGGTTCCTGGATATAAATGAATACACACACAATAAGGAACTTACAGCAAGAATATATCTTTTTCTGATCCATCAAGACATGGTCACGACCCCTGAAGTTGTGCTGTGATATCTGGCACTATATCTGGTCCTATGAGCTGCAAAGAAGTGCCTGTCACATTACTTTTGTCTGAGGTGAGCAGTTTTCAGCTAATAACGGTTTTATAATAACGAGGGGTCTTTGGAAAGGTGTCACTGAGCCCCATCTAACTGTGGAGTTCACATTTAGAGTGAGAGATATATTTTTCATATTTAATATTTAGATTTAAGATAATTTGAGGCAAATCTTCCATGTTGGTGAGGGCAGATCACTGCACGCAACCCCGCCCTCTGCTAAGCAACAGCCAATTGAAATCACGGGTGTGGCCAATTAGCCAATAAGACTTGAGACTTGACTTGGATTCGGTAAAAATGACTTGTGAACATCTCTGGATCCACCTGGTTTGTCCAGCACTTCCCATAGATGCTTCAATCATATTGAGATCTTAGGAATTTAGCATCCAAGTCAACACCTTGAACTCACCTTCATATTCCTCAAACCTCTCCAGAACAGTTATTGCTGTGTGCCCTTGCTGGTTTGCCTTCTTTCCATAGTGCATCCTGGTTCCATCTCCTCCTCCATCTCCTTCCCAAGCAAGAGACACACACACATGCTACCATCCACATGATGTAAAAAAGAAAAACTCTATTCTTTAGGGCAGGAAACCTTCTTTTATTGCTTCATGATCCAGTTCTGATGTCTAGATGCTCATTGTAAGTGCTTTCTGCCGTGGACAGACTCATACTGGTCTGTAGCTACACAGTCCTTTATATTATGTATCTAAGATGCTCTTTCTGTTTTAGACAGCATTAAATGTTTTCAGCAGTTTGTGCTGTACAGTAGCTCTTGTGTAAAATTGGACCAGGCTTTGCTTCCCACAAGCAACAGTACTTGGACTCTATTGACCCTAATGCCATTTTAACTGGTTCCTTGGACATTGTTTGGTAGGTACTGACACCTGAATATCATTTACATTTGTGGCAAAGCAACTTGGGGTAGGATGGTGGTTTGCTGAAGATTCGAACCCATGACCTCTTGGCACCACATATGAAAAAACAGTCCACAAGACAAGACCTGCCGTATTAGAGATTCTCACACAGATCCTTCCACTTGCCTATTTTTCCTGTTTCCATCACATCAACTTCAAGAACTGACTCAGGGGCCATTGTAACAAGATAAATGTTGTGGTTTATCAGTGTATGCTCATTTGTTTAGTAGGGGTGTAATGTTACACAGATGTTACGGTTCGGTACGTACCTTGGTTTTGGGGTCACGGTTCGATACGGTTCCGGTACAATAGGAATGTTTTCGTTTATTTTAAATAAACAGCAGTGTATTCACCAGTAAACACACACTCTTGCTTATATTTTCATGTATGTATAAGGCTGCAGAAGTGTTATGCCAGTAGGCGGCACTATTGCACCACACTACGACCCAGGTTTATGATTTACTTGCGCTTTTTGGTCCCTCTGCGATTCCGTATTTGTTCAATCACGTCTTCTCCGTCGTACCGTGATTTCTCCGAAAGACATCATGTACCGAACCGTGACCCATGTACCGTGACAGTTCGGTACAAATACTTGTACCGTTACAGTCCTATTGTTTAGGCTACAGCAGTTTAGCCCCGCCCACTCACAGTAAAATTATAAGTAGTGTTTCAGCTTGGACTGCTTTTTGGACAGAAGTTGTTTATGCATATCTGTTCTAAAGGCACTGGAAATAAGCAGCTTGGTTCAATCTAATGGGGGATAGAAACTGTTCAAATGTATGTGTTTAGTACATAAACCAACATAAACATACATGTCCCTTGGGAGGAAAAAATGTACAAGAAAAACATAGGAGATGGTCCCTTTAATTTAGCTTAAATGATATTCACCCCATTTATGCTGGAGTGCCTGCTGTTTACTGTCTTCTTGACTATCACCCGGGATGAATAGGAAGTATAACCATTAGGGACGTGCGCAAGCACTCAAGTACTCAGTTAACCATTCCAGTATTCAAGTGCTGAAATTGCTTTTCAGGTATTCATTATGGTGAGTCTCAGAAATTGAATGAGAAAATATACAGGCCCACAATTCAGTGCAAAACTGTCACAGGGCTGTACGTTTTTTTTGCTCATATTAGGATTAAGTAAGATTATTATGTTCTATGAGTGCCTTTCTTTCTTAAGGTTGTTGCTAAAGACACATTGTTCAGCATAAGATAGCAGCTCATTATTTTGCTCCAGGACTGATTATGGTCAGAGACTCTTGTAAAGCTGCTTTGTGACAACACCCGCTGTAAAATAACTAAACAAATCGTTATATAGAATGAAAATATGGTTCTCTGTTATGAGTATGTTTTTAATAAACTACCATATTGGCACGACCGTCCATCGAAGAGGATAAAACTTTGTGTAGAAGATGACCAGTTATGCACCGGTTAGCATTAGCATTAACGCTGTAAAGTGTAAAGATTTCCTTTGGCTATTTTGGATAATAAACCAAATGTTTATAACTCGACTTATACCTGATGCCGTCGATGAGCCAAGACATGCTCGATATTAATATTTGGCTTCTTTAAGAGCACATGGGGTGGAGGTAGCTCAGTGGGTAGGATACTTGCCTCCAGACCAAGAGGTCATGGGTTCGAATCCTACCTTCAGCA
>JBBPDB010000039.1:5269312-5284594 GCA_037974465.1 Brachypetersius altus | reverse complement strand
ATTTGGAAGTATGAGTATGTACTATATTAAATACATAGAGATGTGGTATTGAATTCAACCATTTTTATTATGTACAGCTGTCCATTGATTCCATTCATGTATGATGAATGTTATTGACGGGTCCAGAGCAAGAGCTATTTCAGGTAGAATCGACCACCTGTCTGGAATATTTGCATATTGCAGAATTGATGTTCTGGAGCCCATAAGCTCATACTGTTTCCACCGTGTCCCTGTCATTGACATTCCGAGTCACTAGAATTATGTGCAGCTGTGTTTTATTTTTTCATTGGTCAAACATTCTGCCCTGTGCTTTGTCTTTTATCCCTCTATTGTTAATCTAAAAGTGAGGGCTGGTGACATTCACCTGTTGGACAGAATTTGAAGAGCAGCAATTGTATGTAGCTGTGTTGAAAACAGGCCTGCTAAGCCTTATTAGCCTTATAGTGTCTTTTGTAAAAGTGTCCTGGCTCAAGCATAATTTCTGTGTTTGTGAGAATCCAATAGATGCTGTTTTGAGTCATAAGCATGTACTTGTGTTGTCCCTAACTTATTTTGAATGAGTTGGTTCAGGCTTGATTAGTTGCCAGGCAATGGGTCTCGTTGTCTTATCTTTTACTACAGTCTTCTTTCATCCTCAGAAACATGCCTATCAATAAACAGTACTGCCACCAATAATGCACAAGTCATTGCGGTCAAATGCCTTTATCCTGATCAGGTGACCCAAGTCATTTATGCTGCTCCCTAACACGATTTCCCATGCCTTCTACTATTTACCTTTTCCTAACAGCTTTACTTTCTTATTCTCTAACACATGTTCCTGACCAGACAAGAACTCTAACACCCACAGGTGCTTGTCCTGCACAGCAGAGATTGAGTTAATAGAGTGCTTTAATAGAGCTAGCATGATTTCTTCATTAGTAGATATAATAGACAAATGTAATAAGAGCTTACTTACTGCTCCAATTGTAGTGGGGACCTCTGGAGAACAGAAGGCCAGATGTTTGCTTGCTGAATATTATGGAATCTGGCAAAGAAATAATTTGTTCTGTTGAATTAAAAGCATGGGAAGCCAACAGTTTTCATCAGTTTTCATCCCTCACTCTTTGGCTCATGTTATTAGCCATTCTAGCTGATTACTATTACAAGCTTCATTTTTTTTTACTTGAAGTGAGCTATCTAAAGGCCTTCTATATGGATTATAGTAACATCTCCACCGTCTGTTTCAGATCACTTTGCCCAAGGAAACGGTCTTCTTGGAGTTACTAACACATTATCTCTGAATGCTTTCTTGGCGATCAGAACTTTTAAATCATCATTATGATCCCATTTCTACCATTTTGAGTGCTCACCAGGCGTATCACTTTGTCAGAGAGGTATTTAAAGCCTCCCTCCCAAGAATCATAAAAGCCTAAGCTATTACAATCACCCTCTCCTAGTCGGAATTTAAGCAATTTCAAATACAATGTGGTGATTAGAGGCAGCGTCATGCATGCGCGATGAATGCAGAGGTAATGTAGAATAAGTGGCCCTTCATGTTGCCACCTCCCTTAAAGAAACACTTGCCTAAAATGAATCAGAAAACCCGCAGTAATGTTGTGAAGATGTTTCAGTGATGGGCAGTCACTTGCTTCTGAGGCTTTGTATTCATTAGCTGCACTTTACGTAACGCTGCACGTCAAATTCATTGTTTTATTATTATGGATAATTTGCTTAATGTTTTAAGTCAATTAAAATTGCAAAATTTAAACCCGCTTGGTGCAGTTTTTCATGAACAAATCCTGTTTGTGTGTATGTATATATAGAGATGTTAACATCTACGTGTTCTGCAAAATTGATCTTGGCACAAAGCAATGAGCAGATTCTGCAGCTGCCCAATTTTGTTGCAATGCATTATGTTGTCACTTTAGTTCAATGTGTATTTTCTGAAATGACACATGGAAAATATTTCAGTAAGGCTGAAATGGAAAGCAGTGCATATTTTTTTATTTTAGCTTAATGGCTGTAAAGGCCAGCTGTGGAACACTGCAGCGACCTAACTCAGCAGGTTTGCTAAGTTTTCCCAAAGACCCCTAGTACAGCTAAGAGAGTTATGGAGACTGGTGGATCTGAATACATGGCTACAGTTTGGTTCAGGTCTCGCCAAGAGCAAAGTCTACGAGTTGTGAGATTAATGGCTAGGAGCATGTCAGGAGGTGACATCTCTGGAGGATCCATGAACTCAACCCATGACATGGTGTTCTTTCAGACGCCCCTGAAGTCCTCATCCCTAAGGCAGACAGGAACCTTTTGCTGTCAGAGATCTGTAGGAACAACTAGTGCGGAACAAAAAACAGGATTTGAATGAGACACACAGAATCAGTTGTCATGTCTACTTTTCCACACATTTATCTAAGAAGCTGAACTTGTCTCAGATCCTCTCAGATATTACTTTGGTAGGGTATACACTGATGCTGTATACCCAAAGACGAGAAGTTGTTTGGAGGGAACTGGTTGGATACCCTGCTCATTTTACTGTGAGGTTAGACAAAGTGATGCGTGACCGTTCATCGCTTTATCCTGTGGAAGGGCATGCGTTGGATTCTGCTGACTGTTTATAACAAGGTATTTTGCAGGTTTAACATTTTAAACAAAAATATTTTAGTATATGTTGTTATTCTGAGAATGTAAGCAGACAGTTTTGTATTCTTGATGTTATTTTACAAGTTATTCTACAAGTGAACACAAGTGGTCAGCTGGACGTCTTGAATATGCATGATGGACAAACAGGTGTAAACAGTGATGGGTTTTGTCTGTCCACTTGTGCGTAGACACATTTTAAAACCAAGCATAAACAGAGCCTAAGAATTTTCCTTCTCAACAGGAAAATTCTTCAGATATGGTTATCTTTTCACCGGCTGAGATACCTGGAAGCTAACGTCTGCTCCAGTACTGGTGCAAAAAGTGAGAGTTTGTTCTTGGCAGCAAAAAGTTACCAAACCTACAAAAGTTTGACCACACAAGTGGCTCCAGGCTGAAAAAAGGCTCAAAAATGTCATAAACAGATATTGCTTACATGTGAGCTGGCAGTATGAAGCAGCTTACAAGCAATTATCAAGACTGTATCTGCTGAGCAGATGAACTGCATCAAAAGCCAATCTATGGGTGGTCCTGAACTGATTAACACACTGAACAGGTGTTAAAAGAACATTTCTAATGCCTTCATGAGTTCCAGATTGCCTTAGAGAATGTCAGAAAGAATTGATATGAAAACAGAGACAATGCTGCAGTTGTTCTCTGGGGTAGATATATGCCAAAATGTAGAGCTGGGACAGGTCTCACGTCAGGGCTAGTGCTTGAAAGTGTTTACTATAAAAAAATGAGAACACAAAAACTCAAATCTTCGTGCATTTTAGTGACTTCTTTTTGAGGCTGTACACATATCTTTCGCATACTCCAGTTTTTTCTTCTTCTTTTTTTTTCAAATTTAGGAACTTGAGTTAATTAACTTGCTGAGCTGTAAATGACATGCTATTTGTAAGATTAATCAGATAAATCAGTGCTTTCCTGGCTTTGTCTGAATAAAAGACTTTCTGATTTAGAACAAAGCGAGCTAGCTGTAGGAATCAAAGGCCACCGTCTGCTCATTATTCCAGTGATAAGCAGGAGTCTGAGTCAAGGGAGGACAATCAGCTGCTGTTTGAAAGTGCATGGACGGACCAGATTCTGGCACAGTGCCAGTGAGCCTCACACCAGAATGCTCGGTCAGACGTTCACTGTCTCACACTTTAATTACCCCTAGAGGTGTCTGAGCTCCGAACTCAGACTTTGAACACAGACACCGAGATAGACACCACCAGCTTGGACGCCAGGTACTAACTTGTTTGTTTTGTGCATTTCTCCTGTTCTGTGTTATCCAGAAGCCTGAACTAGGTAAACTCAGCAATCAGTAGCTTCAAATCGGTCCTGAGGTCGCTGAACCCAGCCCACCGTTTAACCTCTACTTTTCTTTCTTCCCCTTTGTTTGTTCACCTAATGCACTTAGTCTCTCACCTGTCATAATTAATCACCCTTTAATTGGCCCAAGTATAACGACTACAGCAAAAACACTGTTGTCTTTCCCTTTGATCACGTCTACCTAACGTCCTTGTACAATAACACTCGATTATACACTTCACTCCTGCCAAGTTCCTGAGCTTTGTTCTGTTTGAGTTTTGATGAGGAAATGAGTTTCATTTGCAGGGATAAGTATTACAGGCCAGTCACAGAGCAGAATTAATCTATAATGTACTTTTACATTTACATTTATAGCATTTAGTAGACGCTTTTATCCAAAGCGGTTTCCATTGGCTAACCACAGGGGCCAGTCTGTCTGGGCCAGTGGTAGGAATATTGAGTGTCTCAAACTAGGAATTGGTTTCAATGGCGGCAAGAACAAGACTTCTGAGACAGCTCACGAAAGAGGTGATAATGAGTGTGATCCAAATCGATAATTCATTTTTCAGTCCTATCTGTTTGTTTGTGAAATTTACTGGTGATGATGAGAGCCTAGCCTTTAGCCTAGACAGTTGTTTTTTCTTTGTAGTGTTTGGTGGACGTTAAGTGGTAAGTTTCAGAACAACAGATTGTAGACTTTACACAAAGGGGAGCCAGGTATCTGTGTGTTAGCATTAAAGTATGTGTGTACAAATGTGTGAGTCACTCTGACAGGAGAGAGCCTGAGGCAAGGTTAATGTTTCACATGTGGGGGGAGAAGCGCGGGAGTTTGGCCCCAGAGAAAGAGAGAGAGAAAGCATTTGGCGCGCTCACCTGCCAAGCTGGCGGGACTTCCCTGTCCATGTATGTGAGACCACTGTTATCGCACACACCTGAGTCACGCATCTGTTAACTCAAGCCGCCACCCTGTTGCTCATCTGGGGCCTGTCTGCCTGTAGAGTTTCAGTGTGTTGACACAAACTTTTGTACATTTTCAGGGCAACTTTGTCCTGACTTAGTAGGAAGAAACACGGGATAAATCTGTGTGGACGCTGACAACCAAACGTTCGGGAACTGCTTTCTGCAAAAGATAGATTTTATTTGTTTGAATTAAAAGTTATAAAACAGATTGAAATATCTGTCTGAACCTGATGGGATCATGTCTTTATTTGTGTCATGTTCATGTCAGAATCAAACCTCACAGTTTCTCTTGGCATACCTCTTTTAACAGAGTTGACCCTACTTTTCTCCTTACTTTAGTCACTATCCTGTCAAGTTGGGTGAGGATGAGTAAAGTGTTTGAGTAAAGCACTACTGTGTGTGTGTGTTTGTTTGTTATTAAATCTGTCTGTATACTTGCACATTTTAAAACAATTGTTTGTACTACACATGCACTCATATACATTACGCATGTGCTTTCTCTTACAGATACACTCTCTTCTGCCCTGTTACATGTTTTGTCTCTCTCTCTCTCTCTCTCTCTCTCTCTCTCTCTCTCTCTCTCTCTCTCTCTCTCTCTCTCTCGTCTTGTCACGCTTCTTATTCATGCTCGCTCTCTGTCTGTTTCATACAAACACACACACACGCGTTCCTTGTCTCTAATAACCCCCCGGACCTCCACCAGCACACTCATACATGTCACATTGCCCCCTCATTTCGCTGTCTGGCTGCCTGCTCTTTTTTGTGGAACCGGTTTTAGGTGTGTGCTGTCACCGGCAGCAGGATCCTACTGCAGCCCTTGGGGGCCAAGTGCATAGGCCCGGTGTCTTTTAACCTTTTCAGGTTGTGTTTTGTCTCACCTACAAGCAGCAGTAAACACACTTACATTTACAGCATTCAGCTGATGTTCTTATTCAGAGCGATGTACATCAGTGCTCAAGTAATCCACATCTGTTACTCAGACCTATTGATTTAAGCTATACTTAAATCAACACCTACCAAACAGTGCTGAGTTTTGCATTGTTCTGGTTTTCCCCTCCTAAAAAACAAAACGCTTAAGTTGTTCATGAGTTCTTAGAGAAGCTTGTTGGTAAAACAGTTTGCTTTCTTTATGTTTCTGTCTTGTAATAGAGTGATTTTATTTTTTTTTACTGTACAGTCCAGCACACAGCAGTGCTGTTTTAGTCTTTATATGTGACCATTATAGTAGAGGTGGCCCTGAAACAAATTCTATAGTCATTTATGCAATGGAGCCAAGAATTTGGTTTATTTTTGCTTTTAGACTGCTCATGAAAGCAACCTCTGAGCTTTTAAAACATTTGTTGAAACTATTCAAATAGAAACCTGAGAAACCAGAGCAGCCCAGCGAAAACAGTGACGTAACACAATGTTTGACATCAGCTGCGTCCAGCAGAGCAGACGTTTCTGTCCAGCAGTGTAGACGTGCCAGCATATCTCATGAAACGCTTTCAAAATCAAAATATATTACAAATGTTACAAAATTTTGAAGACTGAACTCTTTATTGCAATTATGCTCCGGTTTATGGTAAATCTATGTAGTTCATTCATTAAGCACACTTAAATGATTTGGATCTCTATCAAGTAGAACGTGAGGCCTGCTAATGTGTTTATAAGATTTTACTGAGAGCATATGTGCTGTTAATTGCTGAATCATGACCGTGCTTACTTTCCTCCCCCTCGTCTGTAGATTCAATGTGACACCAGGCCAAACAGAGAAACTTTTTTCTTCCTCTTTTTTTATTGATATTATATTACACAAATATGACAACGCAAATGAAGTTTGTGTTGCAAATTGTAGAGGGTGGTGAGAAAAAATTAAGCGTATAATGACAACAGTATAATGACAAATGATAATTAACCTTACATGGTGCTGAAGTCTTTGGGAACTTTCCTCCATTTAGAAGCAATTGCAAAGAAGAAAGCAGTTGAGATGGTGAGAAAAATACCCGTGTGCCTCTTGCCTCACCTCAGTTACACTTGGTGTGTCTGGGCAAGTCTTCTTTCGGGAGTGGAGCCTGAATGAAAACAGGAAACAGATAAAGAGAGTCTCATTACCTCCATGACAAGGTGTGCAGGGATAGTTCTCCTTCTGATTGTGTGTTACAAGTCCTGAGTCACATGTGAACAGGCAAGGTAACGGCAGGAAAATTTCTCCTCCATCATCTTTTACTGGGCATCGCAGAGGGTTTAAAAGACATTTTCCTCATGTTGTTTGGCCTTAATAGCTTTTAAAGCATTATCATGCATTGTTGGAATTAATTTCTCTATCTTGTTACTGAAGTAGCTTTCTTGATATTTTTTTCTTTCTTTTGTATATATGCACACCTTTGTTTGAAACATTCACAGAAAACAACCCACATACACACTGGCTAAGTTTTGTCATTTAACATGTGAAATCGCTTCTTTTCTTATTTTTGTGTTCTTACATGTAAATCATTATTATCTTCAGTTACGGCAGTCTTCTGTTTTCTGTTCTCTTTGCTGCAAGAACCACCTCACCTAAGATCAAGATCCTTTTTTTTTTTTTTAATAGTGTAAACCCTAAATATGCTCACACTTGAATTTTATTTTAAACTCCGTTTAATGCATTACCCTTAAAGAAAATGTGAAGGTAAACCGGTATTCATCGCTTTAAATTTAAATTCCTCAGCGAGATATGCAACTTGGAAGGTCGCTAAACGAAAGTATTGGAATATCACGATGAGGTGAAAGTTTTTTGGGGAACCACTGATCTACTTGGGCTAGAAATACAAATGAGGGCTCGTTGGAAAGGTCTCCTGGAGATTTGAAGTGTCTGAGTGCTTGCACTGCGGAGAAATTGCTACAGCCTGCCCTGAGTCCTTTTGTGTGAAATCAATAAAAAAAAAAGGCAGAGGATATTTGCAGTTTCCGCGTGTGACTGAATCTGCGACTTCTGATCTGTGTAAAGCTGGGGGTTTACTGAGTGTATATATGTATGTATATGTATATTAGGGCATTTACGACTCCAGATTTTTTCAAGTCGACTAGTCGGTCGGCAAAGTCGAGTCGACTAGTCCTTTGATGACGTCACACACGCAACGGAGGAGCACAGGTGTCCAACACTGAGCAACTTTTATTAAAGTACTCTGTAGCATTAACAGTCAACATGACAATTAAACAAATAAAGGCTGATACCTTGAATTTTCTGGTAAATGTAAGTGTAGTATTGAGAGTACTTTAGAGGCTGTTGATAGAGAGGACACCTCAAACCACTGAGCCACTATCTTCTTATTGTGTTTATGTAAATAATTAATCACTTAATGGACAGTACATGATAAACATCCACACAGTTGAACATGGTTAAAACAATTTAGGACTTTTGACACCAAGCCTCCAGAATATTCAATGGCTAATTGTCAATTTTGTGTGAGAAAAAGAGCTTCCAGGTCTTGCGTCCATTGTACTGTTCTCTACTACAGTTACAAAGATCTCCCCTGATACCAACAGCCACTTTTCATCTCATCAATTAGGCCTTCAGGTCTGTCTGCTTGCCCTCTCAGCTGGATTTTTCTGATGAGTGTGTGCGCGCGCATGTGTGCCTTTGGCAGTTTGTTTCAGTCTGGCTGAATCTGTGATTTGTGCTCAATCAGGCTTTACCTTAATTGCTCTCTGTTAAAGAGATTCTCATTTAGCCACTCTCATTAATTTCATTAGGGAGGTCAGAGTGCTCCACCTGCTAGTCTTACCCACAATTCCATTTACTCAGACACTGTGCTAGACCAATAACATCAGTGGATCATGGGCTTTAATATTGTCTCTTATTTCTAATGGAGTGAGTGGAACACACAGCAGACACTTTTTTGTTTGGACAACTGGAGTGCCTAGATAAAAGAAAAAAGGAAGAAAGACTAACTCTAATGCAGCCTCAGTGTTTGCAGGTAAAGGGCAGAAAAAGCCACAACAGGGTGCTTGCGTGCGCACATACTACGGTTGACTGAAAGTCATCATGATGTTGAGTTTAGCATTGCAAACCCCTGCTGGTCTACACTAGGAGCCTAACACGTTGACATAATTCACACTCACATGCATTCCACCTCATCATTTTTTATTTTGTTGGAAATAGTTCCTCACTCAAATGCTGTGGAAGCAGCATTAATTTTTATGGCATTCATAATTTATTTAATGTGTAATTGGCAGTACTCTAGCAATTGGCATCCACTTTTACAATGCAAAATGCTACATACGCAAATGGTTGTGAATGTGTTACTTTATTACAGACAGTGTAATTGCATGTGAAAGCCCTGGGTGCATATTCGTTTATGTAGCTAAAAAGGCAGGCAAGTTTAATAAATCCACCATTTTATGAGACCTTTTGTCACAGAACCACATGCTAAACAGACCCTACCAAAAGCATTGCTTGGTCTTCCACAACATTTTTAGCCTGTTACATAAAAAGCTTTGCATACATTTAAATGTTTCCAAACCATTGAAATAAACTGGAAAAAGACATTTTTTAGATTAGATAAGATCAGATCTTTATTTCTAGATACCTTAACACAGGGTCAGCATTACAATTCATCATTTATGTCCAGAAAGTTAGAAAGAAATATCAGTTTGCAATTGAGCTGTGAGAAAACAGGATTTCTGCTATAGAAACGGACCTTCTTTTAATTCCCATAGCACCCATTAAACCTTAAAACATCAAACCTCCTGTGCATTGCCTTGTCCAGGTCCATGTTTCCTCGGAATGCAGCTAAGCTTTAGCCTCATTTGTAACCAAAAACTGGAAACAATTATAAACTTCTGACAGCAGCAGGGAGTGCCCCAGATGAACTCGACTCCGGTCTTGTTACTCAGAGCTGTTGAAGTGCAGGGGATGGGATGGGAACATCTGGTGAGGCAGAATGAAGCTATTGGGAGGGATGATAGAAGGCTAAAACCTGTCATTGAGAACTCAAAAAAAACCTCAGCAAGCAATGAAACCTGACTCCCAGAGTCAAATCACACATGCTCAGTCATAAGCGCTTGTGGTAAGCATTTGTTTGCAACTTTACTGAAAGACAAAGCCATGACGCAGAAGCATGCTGCCTCTATGCCCCCCTCAGGGAGGAAGCAGATGCCTCTCTCTGGCTGTTGCCCTTGCCCTGGACTATTATAGTAATGTCACAAATGAACTCTGTGGGTGTTATGTGCTTGGCCTCATTAACTGAGGTGTTTTGGGCCAGTGTGTAGGCAGATGTTAGACCTTATACGAGGCTGATGAATTGAAAAAGCATGTGTGTGCTACTTTTTGAGATTAAGGAGATTTATGTATAAAATCTACATGCACAATAGCAGTGTACTGTGGCAAGTGGTGACAACTGTGTAAATAACAAATATATTAAAAAAAACATGGGGAAAATAGCAGGGCATTATAATTGCATTATTATATTGCTAAGCTGTAAAATGATGCAGTCTGCAAAATGGGTGCTCGTCCCTAATGGCCTCAGGAAGAAGCTCTTTCTCACGTCAAGGTATCTGTAGGTGTTCACTCTCTCCACTGGGGTCCGTTACTCTTGGGTGGTATTTATGTATCCTCTGCTTCTCCCTCTTGAAGTCTACCACCCACTATCTCCTTTGTCTTACAGGCTTTCAGGTCTAGATTGTTAATCTTATGCTGTGAGAACAACACCTCCACTTCATCCAAACTGGCTGTCATTATTGTGGATCAGACCTACCACCATTGTTTACTGTGTTGTTGGACAGGTGTTTGTGGCTGTGCAATCATCGGTATAAAGAGCATAGACCACTGTTAGTCAGGAAGCTCTTTTGTGGAATGCAAGTAAAATGAGAGGGTCTCATCAGTACTCTTGGGGTGACTGAAGGGGGTCTAATAAAATAAGCCGAGATGAGCAGATGAATTCTTTGAATCTCTCAAAGCACTTCATCAGCACAGAGGTCAGTGCCACAGGCTGGTAGTCAGTAAAGCCCACTGGTTGGACTTCTTAAGTACAGGGATAATAGTACACATTTTTAAGCAGGTAGGGACAACAGAATGGGCCAGAATGAAAATAGAAGAAAGCACAGAGGTAACCACTGGTAACCACATGAATTTAGTACTCTCCCAGAGATGAGCTAGCAGCCTTCCTGATGTTCCAGATCTGTTTGTCTCAGAGCTCTGCATCGGCCGAGGTGTACAAAAGTCTTCTAAAGTCTTGTCTGAAGTTCTTACCAAAAGCTTAGTGAGCGGCAGTCCTTGTTATTGTTGATCATGAAACATTATACCTTCATATTTTCCTGAATCCTTCATACAGTCAATGCAGAATACAGAGAAGAATTTATCTAATTGACGAATGTTTTGGCATCATGTGTGGTAAGCCATGTCTTAAGAGCCAGGTTCTAGGTTAGTAGTGCAGACGATGGAGATGTCAAAGCATACAATAAACAGCAAACTAACAAAAAGCACAGTCTAAGCTGCATGGTTCTGACAGCATCTGGTCTCACCCATTCCATCTTAAGAAAGCCCTTGGCACTAAGCCACCCTTCATAATGGAGGTCATATGAGAATGAAGGAGAAAGAGCAAAAGATTGAGAGGGAGAATGTTTTTCAGGCAGGTGTAACATCAAGCAGAGCTATTGAGATTTCCAGACATGGGGGTTTTCTCATTGTCAGTGAGGGGAGACTGGCCTGGCTATGAGGGCCTTGACGGCTTCTAAATATACCCATATGCCCCAGTAGACAGTACCATCAGATTATTTCTGTGGACTTTCTTCTATTTCAGAAGGCCCAGAGTCATGTCAAAGCTTTTTTATTCATTGAGTGGATGTAGTTTATCGTAAGTGTTTCAGCATAAAGATTTTTGAAAGAAAAATGTTTTATATAACTTGCCAAAAGGAAGATACCACGTATCCTTTTATTTTACTCACTGTAATTTTAAATCTGAACTTCATTTTTAAGTGATTGCATTTGAAAGTATTGTCTCAAATTGCATAAAATAATGCATAGCCAAACATAACCTAAACATTAGCCTATGTATCGTCTAAAATCAGTTATATGTGTTCAATTAGACTAATACTTTGACTAATTCTGGCTAAATTAATCTGTTTTAAACACTGCTATGCGATTTTATGTCCTCAAGCCCTTTCCTTTGCCATCCCCATTTCAACTCATACGTCCTGGTGGCCTTTGGATATGAGTTTGAATAGCTATAGAGTGAGATGAGAAACCAAATTGACATTTTGTTTCCATGTTAAACTTTGAGGCTTTATTGCGTCCTTGTTCCTAGAGGATGTGTGAAAGCCTTGGCCCATTTCCCATTTGCCACACAGGGATGGGAAAAATGCACAATCACGTAATTTTCCATCTCCCTCATGAAATGCCTGTGTTGTTGGACCAGACACACCCGTGCACTCTCCCGCATACAGAACAGGTATAGGGGAGTCTTTCCTGTGGCAGTGGAAGGCAGGGAAAGTACTAATGATGTCCTGTTTTAAATATTATTCCTTTTTGGTTGGACAGACGTTGTCTTCATATATTCCTAAGAGTGATAACTCCATCTCTCTCTCTCATCTTCAAGAAGTGCTTCTTCAAGAAGTGCTTCTGATGTTGACATCAACTGAAGTTTGCTATGGTGGCAAAAGGCATTGCTGGGTACGTCACACAAAGAAGCAGTATTAAAAAGACTATAATAGAAATCACCAATGGGAAACTGAATTGCTTTAGTGATTCATGTAAATATTTGACTGCATTTTTTTTACATGTTAAAGATGTATGTTGTTTGTCTTTGTCAAGCTTTATTTTGGCTCAGTGGGGCTGAGAAGGTAAGTATTGTCTTGAACCAATCAAATTCTGATTATATTTTTCCCTGTGGCTTCCTACTGATATAAAAACAAACATGCCCTTCAGTCCTACAAGTCATGGAGTGCCTGCGGAAAACTGGACACCATTGTGTTTTTATTACTGTTTGGATTAGAGATTGGGTGGAGGTGGGGAACTTTTTAGGTTCAAAACCTCATTTCCTGAAGGGAGTACAGCTTAGGAGAGGAGTTTGGCGCAGTGACCCTAATACCCAGCCGTGCATCACTGTTCTTCCTGTGAGATCCTGTGATGCTCCAAGCCATCAGGCTGCTGCAGTGTGTGTGTCTGTCTGTTTGTGTGTGTGTGTGTGTGTGTGTGTGTGTGTGTGTGTGTGTGTGTGTGTGTGTTTTCTCGTGGGAGGTACGTTCGAAGAGCACCCACGTATAGTGAAAAACCATGTTGTGTTTTGATGAAATAAATGCCTAAAAATGCCTATTTTATTGTGTGAGCCCTAAATATGCCCCCAAATATGCTTTCAGACCACTTTAATTTCATTTTAAACTCTATTTAATGCATTCCAGGGAATATCTGCTGACCTACTTGGGCTAAAAATACAAATGAGGGCTCATTGGAAAGGTCATCTGGAAATCAATCGAACTGTGGAGCTTGAAGTGGCTGAGTGCTTTCCCCGCTGAGATATGCAACTCGGAAGGTTGCGGGACAAATATATTGGGACACTGCGGTGAGGTGAACGGTTTTCGGGGAATAACCCCTGATCTGCTCAGGCTAAAAATACAAATGAGAGAAGGTCTTCTGGAGATTAGTCGAACTGTGAAGTTTGACGTGTCTGAGTGCTTGCGCTTGCCTAAAAATGCCTATTCAAGCCTGGATCAAGCCTGGTGTGGAATTCGAAAACAGTGCTTCAAGGTTGGGTATAACTTCCCCCTGTGTGAAAACATCCAGACTAAATATATATATTGCCGCAAAAAAAAGGCCTTAGGATATTTGCAGTTTCCATGTTATTGTGGGGATTTTTGCACAAAACTGAATGCATGTTCGGTTCTCAAAAATGCATCTGCATGTGACTGAATCCACAACTCCTGATCCACGTACAACTGGGGGGATACTGTATATACCAAGAGGGTGCACAGTGGTGGTTGTGGCCTAGTGGTCATGGATTTGAATCCTACCTTCAGCACCACCACTGGGTTCCTGAGCAAGACCCTTAACCCCAAGTTGCTCTAGGGAGAATGTCCCTCGTTGTTAGAGAATGGAAGTCACTTTGGATCAAAGTGTCTAAAACATGCCATAAATGTACTGGTAATTCCATATTCTTCCAATGTATCCAATGGCCTTTTCTGAAATGTTTAGTAATCATCATTGCAGAATGCCAGTAGCTCAGGGCGTCCTGAGGGATATCCTCAGGGATATCCCACCACCAGAAGATTCTCTCAAGGCCGTGTGTTTGACCAAAGGCACCCTGTTGAGAACCATTGAGGGCCTTACCAAGCCAGGTGGTGGAGAGACTGTTCGCATTGTCTCTTGCTCACTCTAGTACCCCGCCACCTGGAAATGTGGCTCTGCCAAAACTCTGGTGTAGCCAGCCATCTTTTTCTGGTCTCATATCAGCTTTGCGCTTCCCCTTTTAGAGGCCAAGTTTAAGTTGGAGGGTCTAAACTGGTACTAGATCCATAAGAACCAGCACTCAGTAAGTGTCTGGAGTCAAGCAGTCATGTGTCTCCTTTTATCTGATCTCTATTCCCTTGCACACCAGTAGCTCATGTGCAGTGGGGCCATCCTGTCTCCTCTCGTAGTTCTGCCTTGACGGGCCATCTGCTGAGCCAACTGTGCCACACTAGGCCCTTGAGACCCCAAGCCACTATCAGCCCCCTCTGTCTGTCATTAATAGCCAGTATGACCAGCCAATGTTGGTTTCACATAATGGGAGGCCTTTGTTTGTGTTTGTTTGAATATCCCTGCATCCTTTTTATTCATTTAGTTCACTGATTTTTTTTTTGTTCTTTATTTAAATCTTGTGTCTTCAGAAAACTGTTGGCAGCATCCTCTTCTGTACCAAACCTGATATACTCTATGAAAACCCACGAGTTTGCAGTCTCGCGCCAGCCAAAGCAACCATCCTTCCATTTACCTTTAAGAAACTGTCACTATGGAAACTCCATAAATTATTCCACTTCTTGGGTATGAATACACATCTTGTTCCTTCTGATTGTCACTGCCATTATTTAATTAATAACAGGAGACTGTGAATCTGTATTTAAACATTTACAGGTGGCTGTGTTTGTGCTAACTCAGAGCAGAGTACCTGGAAGGTAAAGAAAGGGTACAAAAATGATAATAATGCACGTGGTGTGTTCAAAATGCAAAGTGACACCAGCATGACCGGTAGTACCTGAGATACGTGTTGTTTCATGGAAGTGGATAGAGGCAGCCATAGCCAAGCCTTGAGGCTCTTAATAGAAAATATAAACACAATGTCCTGCCATTTGGCTGAATATCTGCTTTGATCATGTGTGTTTAGGTGTGCAGATTACGTAGGTGTGTGTGTGTGTGTGTGTGTGTGTGTGTGTGTGTGTGTGTGTGTGTGTGTGTGTGTGTGTGTGTGTGTGATGCTG
>JBBPDB010000039.1:5185115-5198009 GCA_037974465.1 Brachypetersius altus | reverse complement strand
ATATGCCTCCAAATGTTCTCCCAGATCACTTTAATTTCATTTGGAACTCAGTTTAATACATTACCCTTAAAGAACATATAAACCCGAGGTTTAAATACGGAAAAGTCAGGAATGAGAGAGAGAGAGAGATACAGAGAGAGAGAGAGAGATACAGAGCGAGAGAGAGACAGAGAGAAAGAGAGAGAGATGATCGCACAAACGAGAGAGACAGAGAGAAAGGGAGAGAGAGCGAGAGAGACAGAGACAGAGCGAGAGAGAAAGACAGAGACAGAGCGAGAGAGAGACAGAGCGAGAGAGAGAGAGACAGAGACAGAGAGAGAGACAGAGAGAGAGAGAGATGATCCGCGCGCTCCGGAAAAGGCACGAGAGAGAGAGAGAGAGAGAGAGAGCGCTAATGTAAAGAGACAGGACTGAATAACAAGGAGGAGATGGCGAGGTGGTGAGGTCACAGAAATATACGGAGAACACAGTTCACTGAGAGGTTTTTATTGGCCTTGATGCAAGATTAGGAGCACACACTACAAGATCAGGATTGCAGGAAGCAAAGACAGACTCGCCTCGCACCATATAATACTCCAAAGGAACAAACAGCACATATCAACACAGAGTAATGCATGCAGTAAATTACAGCGTTCAAAGGAGGAGATACCAAGAGTGATGCGACGAGGCTCACTATAGCTGCCTCCAAACTCTTTCCCTCCAGCAGTGGAGGATTCAGAAAATGTGGTTAACTGCTAAAATGATTTCCCAGTTTGCCATAATCCAATAACAGGAGGGGCAAGAGCAGTAAGCGCTCGCAGAAGTATGATGATAGTCTTTTTCATTTATTCCGCAAACCCGGCCCTGCGACTTTACAGATGTGTATGCGTGAGGCTCAGAGCGAATTTTGTCCTAAATGTCTCTTCACCCACTTCATATGCTGGCATTATGACTTGCTCCCTCTGTGCTCAAGGTCTCTCCATATCATTCAGCTCCACTAACTGGTACAGAGAGACCTGAGGGTGCAGTCTAATCTATGTTCTACCGAAATATTAACAGGAGAGTTGTACTTCTACAGTCTCTCGGTCTGTCAGTATGTTTCTGGATGTGTGTGTGTGTGTGTGTGTGTGTGTGTGTGTGTGTGTGTGTGTGTGTGTGTGTCATGGGCACCAGAACCATTATAGCAGAGGCGGATGTGTCCCCTCCATTTTTTTAAAGTCGTTCGTTCCACCCCCACTTTTTCTCAGAGACATAGAGCTCTGCGTGCGTAGATTTGAATGTAATGTTGGTGTAATGGTCAGGCATCCCAATACTTTTGTCAATATAGAGTTTGTCATGTGCACCGGAACCATCACAGTAGCTTTCAAAATCATACGTTTCGACAACAGCCGAGACATAGAGCGCCGCGCAACCCCCACATTAAAAATGCTTCCTCCGCTCATGGTATGTGTGTGTGTGTGTGTGTGTGTGTGAGAGAGAGAGACTATTTATGGAGAAAGAGGGCCGCTGCCACTGAAATAAAGGGCAGAGAAAAATAATGACATAAGTGTATTAGCATACAGTGGCCATGCAGCACAATGCATAAACAGATAAAGGAATAAACGCAGGTAAACAGATAAATTAACAGCTCTTATCAAAATGCAATTTACAAGTCCACCGTTCACCACGAGAGACGCAACTGGAACGTCCCGGCGCCGCCGATCCTTCGTCACACTTCGTTTGAAGGGAAATAGCCAGCCAGCAGTACCAGCATTTCTAGATGCACTGTCTCAACAAGAACAAGGTCCGTATGTGGAGATCAAAGCCTACCTGCCATTTACATTCATCTGATCGCGTATGTGCTGTTGTGAATCCATCTCTCCTGCCAAGCGAAAGCAAACACGCTGCTCTTCAAAGCAGCTCGGAGCGCTGTGGGAGAGCGAGTGGGAAGCTGGAGTTCATGCTCATTTGTGGTCATATGTGGAGCCGCACTAAGCAGGATGGCTTCGAGTGGCTTGCCGGTGTCAGTGCCGCGCGTTTCCTTCTGCGGATGGAATGCATGCCATTGCATCATTCGAAGAGCACGTCTAAGGCAGCTCCAGGCGAGGCCAAGGCCTATCCGTAAAGTATTTTACAGCTTTATGCCGCAAGTATAAAAGCAAAGCCTGTTTTCTAAAGATATGGTGGTGGATGCCCAACACGCTGCCATCTGGTCCAACAGCTTAGGATGATAATCATCGTGTGCCATGAATATTGTATGATCCTGTTCTACGATAATATACCCAGTAAAGCATATCCGCTCATCGGAAACTGGTTTCAATTCATTGCAAATTCCGCAAAAAAAAAAGGAATTCATACATATTTTCACTTTTAGCATAGTTTCGCACCATGAGATGTGTCCCTAACACGATTACTCATGCTAGCACGGCTCTGGGCTCGTTTACTGATAAAGCTCAACCATGTGATGTCAGGCGCATTACTTGGTTTCTATGGAAAACAAAGAGCGACTTGATTAGCTTTCCCGTGTAAATGAATGCATTATAAATCGGTAACGGGTTTGTAAATATGATTTTCCTTCATTGGAGCCAGCCATTGCATTTCCTTCGCATTGTTCTAATGTTCTGTAATATGCCCTTTAGACACAAGGTGTCAATTTCTAGCCACTGAAATTACAAGGAGGCTCTTTCTTTATTTCCAGCCTAACCTTATTCTGTTCTCTGTGTTACTTCTGTTATTTGTCACACACAACTGTCCTGGCCTCGGGTTGGGAACCTTGGCAGCAAGCTATTGTGCGTCGTGGTCAGCGACACATTTTGTTTACACGCATATCCTCCAGCTGCAGAATATTCTAACAGCAAGGCAGAGTCTATGAGTCATTTCGAAATTAGGGTGAACTAGTTTGAAGAGAATTTCTTTTATCAGCTTAAAAGAGTAGTCCAGCATTTTTCAACCAGAAGGGAGCCCTAAGGGCCCTCTAGGCCTTTACAGGAACACTGATCATTTAGAAGAACTAAAAGATATATATAATGTTTTTTTTTAATTTTTGAATTTAAATTTTGAACATTTTTTAATTAAAAAAATTTAGTTGAAATTTTGAATTCTTGTTTCAGGCCTGGCTTTAAGGGCGAAGGAAGTGACAAAGGAACCAATCACAGCTATTTTTAATGGGTGGGACTGATTTACTGAGCAAACAAATGCCGCTTAGCTATCAATACGAGGGGCAGCCTAAATGCTACATCCAGGATAAAATGCCGGTTCATATCAAGTTTCACATAAAAACGTCTTTCAGAAGCTTCACATGAATCCAGAACAAAATGTTCAAATGCAATCCTTACCACTAACATACCAGGAGAATCCCATACGTGTGTGTTACTATTTTATTTTGACCAGTTTATTTATTTCTGGGCCAAACTGAAGGTCTAGTTACTGCTGGTCACTGTACTTGTCATATAACCAGGGGTTGACATAATATTTGCTGTAGTACTTTAATTAGTACCAACATGCATTAACTGGAACTGGGCGGGGTGTGTGTGTGTGTGTGTGTGTGTGTGTGTGTGCACGTAGAGGTCTGCGTCTCCGCATGGTTCCGGTGGGGAAGGGGGTGACCGTAACGGTGTCTATATCTTAGCGGGGGGGCTGTACCGCGCACCAAGGTCCAGGGTGGCTGGGTGTCCATGTCGGGGTCTATGTCTCGCCGTGGTTCGGGGGGTGGGGGAGGGGGTGAAGTCACAACTAAGACACGCATTTGCGTACCGCTGACATCTATTGGGCTTTCATACCGCTTATGTCAATCCCTGCATATAACATATGGTCATTTACCAGGAGCAATAACACTTACCAGGAAACCTGATCAATTACAGCACACTTATAATAGTAGTCAATAAATTGGCGCTGAAGTAAAATGCTGGAATATTCCCTTAATAATACACTGAATATGTTTTGCACTATTCAACAGTATATTTACAGTATACTGGTAAAATATAATCTTGAAACTAATTTCCCTCCCAGGCTTTATTCTGTGCTAAACGGAATAAAGTCTCCACCTTGAAACGCCCCTGTCAGCTTCATGTAACAGATACAGTTGCCTGCGTGCTCCTGTGCCTGCGTATCTTTGTAAGAAATAGTTATTTGGTGGCAATATCCCGCCCCCCACAATTTCTGAGGTCACTTATTATCATGCATAGAGGCATAAAGTACATCAGCCTGCAACCCAAACAATCAACTTAGTTACACACTTCCGACTTCAGGCAGAATAATGTTACACTGGCTTAAGTCTACGGTCTCCTAAGGATCTACAGTGTTTGACGCTAAATGTTTATTCACAGAGAAAGGTTTCCACGCAGACTGTTTGCTTCGCTAAACCTTCAGGGACATCCTGTGAGACATCTAGAACCTGAACACAAACACAATGCGGTGGTGAAGCAGCAGAAACGCAGAAAGTAATTGACTTGTTCCATGCAAAGGAAGGTTTGCACAGCTTCGAGAACAACGATCCTTGGTATGAAAAAGAGTCCATGTTTTCAGAACTACTATCTTTGACACGCATATCGCATTTACAAATCCTCTTAAGATGTTTTAGCTTCATCTGTTCTTGTGCAATTTTGGGTAATGACTGTGATTCTCTTCACACGTAATCCTGTAAGTAGCTGCCAAAAGCAGGACGATGAAAGGCCAGCAGAAGGCCCGGAGCTCAGAGGTTTGAAAAGACAAAAAAAAAAAAAAGGCCGGAGAAGATGCGCACAGCAGGGCGGGCGGTGCAAAGGCTGAAAAAGCCCTGAAAGGATGTAGGAGCCAACAGTTGTAGAGAGCCAACAACAGTCAAAGGTCTAGGACTCTGGCGGGAGGCCTGTGGGAGGCATGTGCAGATTACTGGCCTTAATGTCTTCATGCATTGGCCCTGTACAGCAGGTGTTAGGGAAAAAAAAGACTCCATCAGGCACAATGCCAGACACAGGACGAAAAAATCCAGCCCTCAAAACCCATCTCCTCAGTCGGTCTAACACCGTATGTATGAAACAGGGGAAAAAAATGGCAACCGGCACAACAAAGTAGTGTTTTATTTATGGTGGTTTTCCTCCTCCGACCACGCTCTCACCCGTCCTGTACTGGGGGAGGTGTGCAGGGACCCAGCGGAGGTCAGGGCTCAGGATGAAAGTGTTAATCTGGGGTGTTGGCAATGGAGTTTGGAGCAGAATCCAACACGGGGCTCATCGGAGGAATGGCCTTGTGGCTGAAGTACTCCACTACCTGTTTGGGAACCTCGGCCAGGACACACTTCGCCAGTGCGGCGGGAGAGGCCTGAAAAAAAAAGAGATGCACTTAAACCTTTGATGCAAAGGGACTTTTGCCTTTTAATTAGCTTCCCTTTTTACGTAACACAGCATTTAAATTATGGCACTGCATGTATTTTTGACGATCACCCAAACAAAATTCTAAGGTTTCTGTTCAGGCAGCTCTTCTTGCTACTCGGACTGAATCAATATTTCCAAAAATATCCAGTTTCAGGTCTGGAGGAATGAGGGGTCTTGTTCAAACAGCTCTTCCCCAGTTCTTCCCTTTGGGAGGTGTTGGGAGGTGTTGGGAGGTGTTGGGGGGCAGAGTACACTGTCTGGAATAGGCCAAGGGAAGAAACACTGAAGCCATATACAAATAAAAAGGTAGATGTTTCTATTTTTGTTTTAATGTTGTTGTTAAAAAGTGATATGTGCTAACTCTCATACTGATCCCGGGGATGCGGTTAGGGTCACTTCCTGGTGGGCACTTTACAGGACAATTCTGGCCAAACACCCTTTCCATGAACCTTTTCAGCCCTTCTGCACCCCTCACTACGAAACACAATGCGCTGAAAATGTGCTTAACCCTCCTTTAAATTACCCCTAAAAAAAACCCTAACTCCTTAATGCCAGTTAATTTGTGAAATGACCCTTTAAATACCTTCAAATTAGATTTAAGGCATGAGTGTGAAACCCCTTAATCTTAAATTCAAGGCGTTAATTCAGGAGGCGTTAATTCTATTCTTTAAGGTGTAATTGTGAAGAAGTTAAAGGCAAATTCATCAGTTTTACCCCTTAATCAGCCTCCATCTGTGCACATTTTTCTTGTATGGGAAGATTAAGGTCAACATTAAGGTCATTTTAAAGGTTAAAATTACGTTTTGAAGGGACAGGCTCTGCCTGCCTGTCTGATTTGACGCGGTCCAACCTGGTACAGCTTTTTCAGAAGTGCATCAGATTACATACCTGGAAGGTTCATGCATCAAAATTACAGAAAAGCTGCAATTTGTGCCCATTTCCAGCAATTGCAGGGGATCGAGTGAGAACTGAGGGCACGACTCACCGTTTTGAAGTCTCTGAAGGGCACAAACTGCACGATGTCCCTCAGTACAGGTTCTCCTTTGGGAGAACGCAGGACTCCATCGTCTCCATCCAGGATCTGCATGTCAGTGAAGTCGGCGTTGCCCACCCCTACGATGATGATGGACAGGGGCTGGTAAGACGCCCGCACAATGGCCTCCCGCGTGTCTGCCATGTCCGTCACCACCCCGTCTGTGAGGATCAGCAGGATGTGGTAGCGCTACGAGAGGAAAGGGGCCGAATCAATCAGTCTGGTACTGGAAGGAGTAGATTTGGTGATGGGTTATATTTAGTGGTGGGCATAGACACATTTTTTTAATCTTGATTAATCTCACTGTAATCTTGGAATTAATCCAGATTAAAATGGCTCGTTTGAATTCTGCCGAAGGGATGGGAATCAATAAGAAATTATTGATGTCGATGCTATTATCGATTCCTAAAGTGTTACAGAATGAGCCTGTTGCCTCTAGGGAGGCTGGGAGATGTAGTGTTTCAGTGTGTGGTAGCGCGGGAGTGTTTGGAGTTTTACACGACCGCCTTGTGAGTGAATCTCGTCACTCTTTTGGAGAAAGTAAGCAAATGCTCCCGTTTCAAGGGAGGAAAGAACAGACCCTGCTCCCCGTAACTGTTTTATATTTCCGCTCTGTGGCCGAGAGTAACGAGCCAAAGACAGCCGCTAAAACCGAGGCTGAAAGGCAACAACAGTATAATTTTTTTTTACTGATCATAATTTTGTGGACAGTAATAAGCCCTGGTTAGCCACATATTTAAATTAAAAAAGCTAGTCGTGGGCCACTTTCAGCTTCGAAAACGGCTGTTTCATTAGATGTTAGAACTGGTAAAAAATACAGCCTTGATCAATGAATGACGCCCTTGTCCTGCTTTCAACAATAAATAATGGTGCAAAGATTAAAATATAAATTTTAAAAATAAATAAGTATTGATAATAAGTGGCATTATAGTTACATTTACACCTTAAGACTCTTGTGGCAAGTAAAATCCATCCCTACCCATCTTCTGATACACCCAAGCATCCAGAGAAACAGAGTGCACCCAGGTGACTCCTGTGTCATGGATTTTCCATTATCCATTGATTTGCATTGCACAGTGGTCTTTCTTTTTTTTTAAACTAAAATCCCAACCATGTCAAAAAGCTCTGAGGTGTTGGATTTCACAGCAAATAAGATAACTAACCCTGATTTAAGCTTTTTCCTGGACTCTAAGATGCAACACATTTATATAGCACATTATCACACGCGTAATTCAATATGCTTCACAGACAAATAATATAAAATAAAATAATAGAAGAAATAAATGAAATTAAACTAGAAGTGCTGATGTTTAAAAAGATCACAGATGTCTAAAAGCTCTTATCACACAGGAGGGCTCCCTGACCTTATGAGGTCCCGATACTATTCACATCTATGTGTGTGCAGAGGACTTTTTTGTCAAAAAGTTAAGTCATTATCTACTTGAGAGTGTGTGATGATTCCCTAGATACATTAATTTAGACAGTGGAGGGACTAAATGGTTTTAAAAAGCCCTCTGGAAAATGCTTGTGGTAAAGAACATTGCCAGGGTTAGGTACCAGACACTGTGGCTAGCTCATTTTCAAAAAAAGCATCCGCCATCATTTTCACCACATTTATAATCTGTAATAGAAGAGCTATCCTTTTCTTTATCTTTGATCAAAATTAGCTCATTTGTTCTTGATTCAGTCCAATGAGATTTACTGTCTCTATATAACTGGCCCATTCATCAGGCAAAATGATACTGAACGGGATTGACATTTTATATAGCTGGTTTGACAAGGGGCATATTTTCCTCTGATGTGCTCCGTCTCTCATCAAGTCACCTTAAAACTAATCTTGAAACAACCTGGAGACTAATAATTATCAAAAAACTTTGATGAATTGTGTTTTTTGTTAAACATGTGAAAAATAGTAAAAGGTCAATCAACCTAGTTGGTTAAAAACAAACCTCACAATTTCAGACAATTTCTCTCTCTCTCACACACACACACACACACACACACACACACACACACAGTGATGAAAATGATAGAGTGAGGTGAGACTGATACCACCGGTCTCCACCCCGGTTACTTTGGATATACCCAAAAATATGGGCTTGTCTTTCAGGACTGTTTGCAAAAAAATGGGGATCCAAATTGCCAAAAGAGCAAACGCATCAAACATGTCCACCTATGTTCAAAAGCATAATTCACCTGTTCTCTTTCATCCCACCCAATACATTTTTTCAATACATGTCCATGTCTGAGTAAACACTGTTGAGTAGAAAGGAAGAGCACACTGGGCTTTTCCGATAGTGTTCAGGTCCAACCTCAGACTGCATAGATTGCAGCCAGAGATGAGTCCATGCTCATCTTTTCATTGTTGTCCCTCTCCTTACACAGATAATCTCTTTACACTGGCGATACAAAGAGTAATAGTCCTCACCACCTAGGAAAAAAATGCAAAAAAATATTTTAGACTACAGAAAGAATCATTTTTGAGAACATTTGGGGGAATTGAATTCTATTCCAAAAACTGTGCCAAAGCAACTGACAAACTTTCAATCAATGTCTTAATGGACAATTTAATGCTTTGGATAGTACGTCCATAGTTTTTAGTAAAAAAAAACAAACAAAACTAGCAGGTGCACTATTGTCCTACCTCCTACGACCGGGATTCCTCCTGAACAAGAGACTGTAGTGTCTGTAGTTCATGGCTATGTACCGGTGGGCCCTATGGTAAAAAGTGAAATGATTCACTTAAAATGCTTGACTCATGTTATCATATTAGAGTACACTAGTATTTACACAACATATTTCTGGGCTGTATCTATAGAATCATTTCATTTTCCAATATTCTGTTGGCAACATATTCTGTCTTTTTTTAGGTATCATGTTAATTATGATTATATATTTTTGTTGGGGGGGCTAACGTTACTGAACATCTCAACACACTGGGAGCATGATGCCAATTCTGTTACACCAGCTAATAGAGAAGTGATGGGGGACTCCTGGCCACAGACAATTGTAATATCAAAAGGGACCAAACAATTTCCAAAACGGGGTCAACGCTTAGATAGCAGCTTTATTCAGAAATCACATTATAATTATTATATGATTTTTATATTATCATAAGATCTACAGTACCAAGTCAATCTGGGGGATCCTGCCCAATATGTCAGCACTGACTGAGTTGCTGAGATTGTTTGAGTGTGTCAGGGATTAATAATGCAGAAGAACAGAAAAAAGGTATGTAAAAAACACCACACCAGAGCTAAACTCAGCTGTATTAGCATTTATGTGTGATTTGACAAATGACATGGCAGATTCAGAAGTGACATTCTTCACTAAAGACTCGACTTGCATCCACTGATGGCATGCCGTGCAGATAAATTATCATCCCCTTGCTGCTTTTGTGACTTGGAGGCATTTAGCTTGGTAAGAAATATTTATTCCCTATCAGCCTGATAAAAACTGATACAAACATACCATAACAGTTTTTGAATGGTTTTCGGTTTTTGATTTTATAGTCTATAATGAGATACCGACCCTTGCTGCTCGTTTACAACGGCACAATCGACGTAAGTTCTCTAAGTCATCTAGGAGTCTGTAACAGTAAAAAGAAAAATTAGTAATCATTTCATAAAATTAATGGATAAACTAATTGGGAGGAATGTTTAACACTTCAAAATATAAACCTACTTTTCTCTGTACTTCCTCCCTGTGTGAAAAAAACAGAAAGTTATTTACATTACAATCTCAACCTTAGAACACACAGTAGCAGTAAAACCCATCATCTTATATATAAGCTGGATTGTACATCCTTGAAATATGAGATTAGCTCAAAAACAGCATAGAGAGCTTCATGGAATGGGTTTCCATGGCCAAGCACCAGCATCCAAGTCATACATCACCAAGTGCAATGCAAAGTGTCGGATGCAGTGGTGCAAATCACAGCGCCTGCATTGTGTCTGACTGCATTGTGCCAACACTCCTAAACCTTGTGCAGAGCTTGCCCACAAGAGGAGTTGCAGCTGTTATAGCTGCAAAGGGTGGGCCAACATCAATAAACCCTATGGATTAGGAATGGGATGTCATTTAAGCTCATATGCATATAAAGGCAGTTGAGCGAACACTATAGTGTATATGAAACTAAGAAGCACAGTTTGAACGTTTAAATGATTCTTTGCATGGGTAAATAGCTCTTAATGACAGAGAATCGTTTGTATCCTTTAAAGAATGTTTTTAGATTTTTTGTGCACATTTCATCTTCGTGTATTTTTTTATTATTTTACTTTGTTTTATTCTGTTGTAAGTCATAGTTCTAACCATTACAAACCAGTGTCCTTTACACAGATGCAGCCACAGTGGGACCAATTTCATGAGAAAAAAAACAATGTACTCTCACCATAAAACTGCTAAATACAAGATCAAATACATCAATTAGCCATCATAGTAAATCCACATGTCTAACATTGTTCCAGTCCCCCTCAACAGCTCTAACTGATCAGGGCATGAACTCCACAAGGCCTCTGAAGGTATTTCATGGGGACCTCCATGTTGGGAATTTAGAAGAAAAAAACAACATTTGTCATGTACCTCAAACCATTTCTGAACAGTGCTGCAGTGTAACAGGGTGCATTAATCTGCTGCAATAGGGAGTACCATTTCCACGAAGGGTTGTGCTTAGTCTGTTTAGGTATGTGGTACATGTCAGTGCTTAGGTATGTGTGCATTTAGGTAAGTAGCAGCCAGGGCCCAAGGTTTCCCAGCAGAACATTGGCAACATCATACATCACACTGACTCCCATCCACACGAGGTAAAAGAAAACATGATTCATTTGACCAGGTTACCTTCTCCTATTGCTCCATGGTCCAGTTCTAAAGTTCACGTGCGAACTATGGGTGCTTTTGACAGTGCATAAAGGTCAGCATGGGCAGTTTTACTGGTCTGCAGCTACATAGCTCCATACGCAACAAGCTGCAATGCACTGGGTTCTGACACCTTTCCATCAAAGCCAGCATTAACTTTTTCAGCAGTTTGGGCTACAATAGCTTTTCTGTGGAATTGGACCAGATGAACAAGTTTCTCCCTGCAAGCTCCAAACAAGCATCAATGAGTGACTAAGATCACAATGTTGATGGAACATCAAGCCATCACAATGTGGCCCATGTGAAAGTTACTCAGATGCTTTCTCATTATGCTTATTTTTTCAAAGGAAAAAAAGTTTTTCTTTTCCTGTCTGCTTGCCTTAATTTCGCCTGCTCTGTAGCCCACGGCATCACTACCAGATCAGTCAAAAACATAAGTTTAATTCAACTATTCAGACACAGCTGGTTGTTTTGGCAGGCTACAAACCCCCTTTAGACAAATTTGTATGCTGCCAACCCTACCAACTCCCATGAATTGGCAAATAACTCAAATACATCTGAGATTGTTACAGATTTTTAAATCATACTTACAAAAGTCAGTTATATATAGCATAAGACAGCACAGAGCAAACACACATTCAGCAGGCATTACAATGGCTCGCAGATCTTTTACTGTACGTTCACCATTTCCTAAAAGAAAATAAGAACAAAGATCAATAAGACTTTCAGTAAAATATTATTTTGGAAGTTACTAGAAGTATTATTTAGGATTCACTATTTATGACTCACCTTTGAAATATAGTTTACATCCTAGTTTTAATATTGAATGCACAATTACTTAGCAAGGTACAAAGGTCAGGAAAAAAGATACTAGCTGTACACGCTACAACTGTTAACATTGTTAGGAGTAGCAAAGCTCACTCACTTGCTTTTAAGATCAGTTCTGCTGCCAGT
Source organism: Brachypetersius altus (assembly GCA_037974465.1). Classification (NCBI taxonomy): domain Eukaryota; kingdom Metazoa; phylum Chordata; class Actinopteri; order Characiformes; family Alestidae; genus Brachypetersius; species Brachypetersius altus. Next base: position 5,185,859 of record JBBPDB010000039.1, on the reverse strand, counting down.
GCAACCGAATTCACAAAAATGAGACCCACTGCGCCAAGCATGTACACTGTGGCATGACCTGTAACACAAGACAAATATCATAAAATGAGAGAAATGTATTTAAATATTATTTTACTGTTTATACTGTCTGTTCTTTACACCTCTAACACACAAACTAGTCAAAGAACTAGAATAAATTAAGCTGGTGTGTTAAGAGAACAAAAAACCTAAAGGTGTGTTCGGGGTACTCGAGGCCCAATGGAACCACTCTGTGACTCACTTTAAACCAAGTACAGTAAACCCCTGCTTAATCGCAGTTCAGCAGTCGCGACTTCAGTCGCTCACGATTTTTTGCTGAGAACTGAACCAACAATTGTTCATGGAAACCACCGCACAGGCGTGGAAGCCATTGATATCAACCGCATTTCATTTTTCTTTCTGTGTGTGCATGAACTAGACAGTAGTCTATTTAGGGATAACATCTGTATTTTACATTCTAGCACTGCGGGAGACAACATTTCAGTATAAACTGAACGGATATAGTATGGATATGGGTTTACCTTTACGTAAGTATTAAACTGAGTTTCAAAAGAAATTACAGTGTTTTGAGGGCATATTTAGGGTTTACACTATAAAAAGATAGTGATAGATTTTTTATACCACATCACATAATGATAACATCGTGCATAACACACATGATGTTCTATAATCTGTATCTGTTATCACCCAAATGAGGATGGGTTCCCTGATTGAGTCTGGTTCCTC
>JBBPDB010000039.1:5129992-5144133 GCA_037974465.1 Brachypetersius altus | reverse complement strand
AGTCAAAGCCCCGCCCACACGAGAGATCTGTGCCAGAACTGCAAACGAATCCTCAAGCAGCGAAAACGTAAAACGGGCGGAGTCACTGAAAAGCCAGCAACGAAACTGAAAATCTAGCGGCGAAATTGAAAGTCTCACAGGAGAGAATGAATATTGAGTGAATTTTGTTTGATATTAGTGAAGTTTTGTTTGAACATTTTGGCACAAATCTGATTCCACAGAACAGCAAAATCTACGGTTACAATGATTTTCAGTTTACAAAATGTGTTATGATGAAGTCAGACCTGGAATTTGCCATGACCTGCAACTTAACCCCCTCTCCTCGCAAGTCATAGAAGAGTAATTTGGCACCCGAGGCCCTCTTGGCATGGACACGACCTGATTAGCAGAAAGAGATTCATCAAAATTGAGATGCAATGAACGTAACTGAGCTCAAATGAAGGATTCTCTGCAAAATCTTAAGGAAAAAAAAAGCCCTACCTGCAACATTAAGCTCAACATCTGTTAACTGGTCCCCTGGCTGTAGGTGATCGTATTTTTCAATGAAGTCAGTCAGCGATAAATCCACATGGAACTTGTGGGGATAGGGATCTTCTGCACTTCCCTTCAGAGCCTGAATGGCCTGTGAGCGGATCTTGAAGTATTGCTTCAAAGACATGGACGTGTTACAACACAGCAGTTTGTGTACTGGCCATCAGCAGCCACAGCTAAAGTCTGCTGTCCTCTCAGCCTAGTCCTGAGCTGCAATGAGACAATAATGTAACTTACATTTGGGTCCAGGGTCTCCTCATCAGCCCCGTACGCGTTCGCCTGAGCCTTGTCATTGGTCTCTTTGTTCTGCTGCCCTTGGTCTTTGACCTTGGCTTCCTTTTCAGCAGCCTTCTTCTCGGCTTTCATGCGTCTCTTCAGCTCACTGAAACCACGATAGAAGAAGTGGAGGTTTTAATGGAGGTTTTGTGACCTTACAGAAACAGCATGCCTGCATGAGACGAGCGTGAAATCTAAGTCAGCTGAAAATAAAGTATTAAATCATGTGATGACAAAAGGTTGGTGTGCTTTTTTTCTTTACATTAGATGGAAACACCACCAACCTTTTGTCACCTCTCCAGCGACATCCTTGATAAAGCAACGGCACGGTCTGAGCCCGCCACCCAAAGGCTTGGCACACCTGCTGCCTGGCTGCTCTGACCAGGGTCAACATGCTGAGCGCGTCCTATTTAATGAACCAAGAAAGCATTCATTCCAACACAGATTCATGCCAACATCTGGGTTCGGGGATTTCAAACAGAACCACACAACCCAGTTTGATGACGTATCGTCTAATGCAGGGGTGTCAAACTCATTTTCACCACGGGCCGAATGGACCTAAATGCTCAAGGGCTAAAAAAAAAAAAAAATAAATTGTTTTGATCCAGGGAAGTAAATTAAATGTTTATTTTTTGTTTCAAATTATTTTCATGAGACTTTAAAAAAAAAAACACACACAGTAACCCCCTAGTTTTACGCAGATCAGGACTTGCGGATTCAGTCACACACAGAAATCCACACAATAACGCAGAAACTGCAAATGTCCTTCACCTTGTTTTGCTTCCGGATGTTTTCACACAAGAGGACCCGTTCACCTCGCCGCGGTGTCCCAATACTTTTGTCTCGCGACCTTCCGAGTTGCATATCTCGGGAATTTAAATTAAAAGAGGCGAATATGGGTTTACCTTTACATTTTATTGAAGGGTAATGCATTAAACTGAGTTTAAAATGACATTAAAGTGTTCTTGGAGCATATTTGGGGCATATTGAGGGTTAATACTATAAAAATAGGCTTTTTTTTTTTTTTTACCAAAACACAACGCGGTTTTTCTGTATACGCAGGTGCTCTTGGGATGTAACCCACACGAAAAGCGGGGGATTACTGTACACTAGCTTTTAGTGCACTGAAGTGTACCAGCGATATCAGTACAGTACTGGCTTGTAGAATCTGATGGTTGTTGGTTGGTTGCTACGCGGTTTTAAGTACTCCATAGCAGCTATTCAACTTTTTTGGTCAATCATTTACAAAACAAAAATGTTCACGTTCCAAATACAGAAAATAGTTTTCCCAAAAATATAAAATTAAGTAACCAGTACAAGATCTTTCTGCTAAAAATTGTATTTTAAGCTCTATTTGAATACATTCTCACTTCAACTATAATAACTAACAGAGCAACAGACCAATCAATCCAACCTAAATATATATAATATGCAGATAATGGTCTGACACAGCTGCTCTAAAGGTTGCATCAGGTGCACTCCTGTGGTACAGTAATCTACCTAACCATCCAGGAAGTTCTCACATGACCAGGAATACACTAATAAAACATTATCATAGGTGTGTTTTACGTGGATCAACAGCATCTCTGGGTCAACATCAGGCACAGTAGAAATAAAGAAAGAAATAAGAGGAGATACGAGAGCCCTCACAAGTGGATAATTTGCTGTAATTATGATACAGTACAAGACTTTTGCCATCGGTGTTCACCCAGCCAGAATTTTTAAGCCAATATTAAAATGTTCCCTGATCCACCAAATCATTAGCTGGCCAGATAATCCAGTATGGAAAAAGACTGTTGTTGTTTTTGTGTCTTAGGTGTTACTAAACTTAGATACATCTCAATTACACTCTCAAGAGACGTCTATATGCAAGGTTAACAACAAAGTATGATGTGTCAGTACAGTTTATATTAATACACATCAACATCGTTTGGCATGTTTTGATCATTACTACTTATCGATACTTCTCATATGTAACACGAGGGTCTCGAGTTCTGTTTTTGTTAAGGTACTCTGAGCAGAGGCTAGGAAACTAATAAGTGGTGTGACTAGAAAACTAACTAGTTACTGCCAGCTGACATAATTCTCTATTTTTCAAATAACCTGACCCATTTAAGCCAGGAGAGATGTTTTATGAACTAACAAACCTCAGTATATGTTTACCACTGTGTTAGCAAAAGCCCCACAAAACAGCTGTGTGGGTTACGGGGAGGCTAGGCTAAGCTAAGCTAAGCTAAGTAACCACGTTGCATCAGACAGGTCTGCCTGAAGAAACTGAAAATAACCTTTTCGAAGCAAAAAAAAAAATCCTATCAGTTCTAACAAATGTCTCCTAAAATCTGTTTAAGTGATTCTGTGAATGCCAAGGGCATGGACATTTCGCCTACTTTTTACTCAGTTTTCCATCATCCACCACCCCGTCTGCCATCTTCTCCGCTACCCGGTTTCAGTGCGACAGCTCCAGCCTGCAGCTCCGGACCTCCCCCTGTAGCACAGACTCTCCACACAATAAGAGTCCTGACTCAAAGTAGTCAAAAGTATTGGGACAGTCTTTGGTAGAAAAGTAGTTTGGTACCTTCAGGGTTTATTTTACAATAGGTCTAATAAACTCGCCCAGTACTTCATATTAAAATGAAAAATCTGAAACTTGACTGAAATTAGTAAAATTAGTGTGGTTATGGTGTGGTTATTGGTCATATGGTTATTAGTGTGGTTATGGTTATATGGTCATGGTTATATTTTAAATATAATAACATTAAAGCTTCCTTTTTTCAGATTGATTCCAGATGCCCCATAACAAAACCTTAAACATTTAAAAAAGAAATTAAAATTATTTAAAACATTTTATAATTTGTATGGTTAATAAGTTTTAAAAAACTAACTAAGGATACATACAAGCAACATTAATGTAAAAACAAAAGTAAATGGTGCTTTCATGTACACTGCATGGACGTGCCTTGACCTCAACCCCATCCAACACACTATACATTTAAATTTACTACATTAGTACATATTATATATACAGTAGTATTTATAGTAAATATTTATGTATTATATATACATTTCATATTTGATGTTTTTTATAGTAAATATATTTACTGTAAATGTAAATTATATTTACATTTACTATACATATATATTTATATTTAAAATGCATTTATTATGAGTAGTGTATACTATTTTACCCACTATCAGCCTAGCTTGTGTTGAGGTTCTCGATCTCTTTCTTAAATATTCGGTTTCGTGTTCAGCTACTCCGGTTTCAAAGTGGCGTAAATTTCTGCTTCTATGTCCAGTAAAGTGCAGTAAAACATCTGACTTGGACTTGAGAGTCTTAACCACAGCTTCTTCAATCAAGTAACTGTTATTTTATAGCGGATCTTTTTCTAACTTCAATCTGGACATTGGACAAAAGTATTGGGACGCCCGAACATTACACCATCTGACATTGCATGCAAATACACAGAGGCGATCCTAGGATCCGTCGGGGCCCCAAGCAAAAATTCACCCCCCCCTCTAACCATTTTTTTGTCATCATTTTAATAAATAATCTGACATTAAATTGACAATAAATTCTCTGATAAAGTTCAAAGGACTGAACGTTCAAAACGTATTTGCCACTACCATAGTTTAAAGTGTCAGCTCTCGTTCGCCATCTAGTGGCTTGGGGGCCCCAAGCAGCTGCCTGCCCTGCCTGCTGACAAGATGCGCCTCTGGCTTTGACCTCTGATGAGTGCCGGGGCTCTCTGTGATATTTTTCAAAGGAAATTAGGATGTGATGTCTTGATTTGAGTTGTTTATTTTATTGCATATTTTAAATAGCATTATACTAAACACATAAATAGCATTTCTATTACTAAAATATGAAAGGGCCTATATAATGGACAACTGATTATTATTTTTCTCTCTTTTTGTAAATAAAAATATTTAATGTAGTACATAAACACGGTTAGGGTTTCAGTATATCCCAGTTACTCCCCAGTCTACATGGTCTCCATGGATGGAATGCAATTGTTTGGCACACGACAACAAAAATGACATTTTTAATTCAGAGGAGGGGACCCATTCATTTTGTTTTATCTAGTTTTGCCACTAGCTAGAGACCCTTCATTCCAACCCTGCTCTCTGCTGTTTGTAAACATGTTGGAAAGACTGCTGGTCCACTGTTAGCGATTAGTTTAAGGTTGTCTGCCACATTTCAGTCGCCTGTACGACAGAATGTGACTTTTTCCGAAAGTTTTGTCTGACTAGTAATTGCAAAGGGGTTGCACTGTATCTTGCATCAGCGCCCTACTACAATATTCCATCACAGTGCCCACCTTCGGAAGGCGTAAATATCTTGCCCTGAGGTAGAAACCTAATTTCCATTATCGTAGTGTCTGCCAGTGCCATCCATAAATATATCACGAGAGTGTACTTGCAGTGACAGACCACATGGCCCCCAGGCACTAGGGATTGGGATTATTAGCAACTTCCACATTTCTGCTCGGTTAGGTGGCGTCCCTCATGTTTCATTCAGTATTACACACGGTTACATAGTCCGACCGTGAAGAGCAGTCACGATCGTGGCTAATACTGGGGGACAGTCAGTAGGGACTGACAACAGCAGACATTGAAGAGCTCATGAACTTACTAACGAAATCACTGGAGCAGTCCATGTATCAGAATGCTTAGAGAAGACTGATCACACAGCAGCATATCACCAGCTAACAAAGAGATAAATAGGGATAGAAACGCACGATGGGAGTGAAATACTGCAGACGTTTAGACCAGGGAGAAGGACAAAAGCGCTGGGTGACTGTTTTTTTTACACAGTGCTTTGCTGCCACATTGTGGCCAAGATTACAATTGCAAGGTTCAAAAAGAAAATAAGTTCAAAGAAGTAAAAAGGTTAAAGAGTCTCGCTTAAGTGTTGCCTGGATGAGCAAAAGTACTAGGACGCCTGACCATTCCGCCATCTTTAGTATGTCTAGTATCCTTAGTATCCCTTGGCTGTGACTCGTGGGTCCTTACACTAAAAAATAAGCACCAAAAACGTTTTGGGTGATGCCTTGGAAGAACCACTGTTTAGTTTCCTTAACAAAATGGTTCTTAAAAGCAGTGGCTCACAAACCAGTCCTGAGAGATTTTTGCCCCAACATAACAAAACAAGGGAATTGAGTTCAGATGTATTAGGACTATCTGGCACCGTAGGGGTTTCAGGTTCCCACTGAAAGTGTCTTACATTAGAAAAGTTTCCAAATCAGACCCATGAAATTAGTACAGAGTCTTTATATGAGGGGTGGGCATAGATTAATTTTTAACGCCGTAAACACCATTTTTCCCACCTCCCCACCCACCCCCGATCGAGAGAGTCACTGAACAAGTCACTGAAATTTCAAGGTGAAATTCAACATAGCTTGCGTAGTATAGACCCAGCTATAGACCCAGCTGCTTTTATAAGGGATATAAAACATATTGAGTGTCTGGCAAAACACCAGAATCACACACCAAGTTTTGCTGAACATTATTCTAATGATTCCTATGTCTTGTTGAGTTTGATGCAGTGCAGTATGTGAAACAAATCCATTTTTGTAAATGTTCCAGGACAGACCTTTAAACTGGTGCAGCATCTTTATATAATTTAAGGTTCTTCACACTCTTTCTCCTTTTCACACATGATTCTTTGGGGAAGAAAAAGTGGTTCTTTCATGTCTTTTAATTCTTTGAAATCCCAAAGAAATCCTTGTGGCACTTGTTTTGTGTGCATTCTCTAATTGTTCCAGACCCTTTAGAACATTGCTTTTACTTCGATTGTTCCCTTCTGCTCTGAGTTTAGATCATTGTTTGTTTGGAAATACAATAATAGACATTTTCAGAAACAGCACTGAATTATTTTCAGTATCTCTACAGTGGATATCCGGCAGTCCACAGATTTCAAAAGGTAAATCAGTATCGTACTGAGACTAGTCTGGACTGGGTTTGTCTTGTGTGTAGGGACTGCAGAGCCAGACGATGTTCCCTGGTAGAGCAGAGAGAGGGAACGTCGTGTGTCTACATAAACTGTGTTTGTACTGCAGGAACGATACTTTGCCAATTTTATCAGAAACTTCTAAATTGTAGTTCCTCCTCCACTAGTATGTACAGGAAAACAGTATTTTAGAGACATTAAATTGCACACTTGTTTGTGAAGCTAAGGTTGTCAATGCAGCATTCGAAATATTCATATTAGTTTTCTGCACCTGCGGAGCCTCCACACAAAACACAAAGCTCTTTAAAGACAGAAGTGAAATCAAATTCTTCATTGGCATGAACTCATGAGCCTTTTTGAAACTTCCCATACACAATATGGACAAAAGTATTGGGACTATCACACCAACAGAGATTTAATAGCATGCATATAAATACTTAATTAACGTCTATCTCGCCCCTTGAAGCTACTGCATTTACTCTGGAGACTGAAGACTCGTGCTTCAGCTGGCGTACTAATAATAATAATAATAGTTTCATTAACACTGACACTGCCAGGAGGGAAACTGGCCACTCCACACACAGGAGAAACTAAAACACCCTCAACCAAAACAGTGCTTGGCCTGGCAAAATGCCAGGCTTGATTCAGAGAGTAAAGAAAGGGATAGGAGTGTGGTGCGAGTGAAAACAAGCTGTGTTTTTAAAAACACGCCTAGGGAAAAGCTCAAGATAGTTGCTAAGAAAAATGCTAGAGAACTTGCGAACTCTTGCTATACCAAGATTACAAGCTCAAGTCTTATGCTTGTGAACACAAAGACCCAGCAGTGAGTCCCGTTGTGAACCCCGGTTATAAAGGACTGGCCACAGGTGCAGGGCATGTCACTATGCCATCTGATTGTGGGAGGGTGGCAGCCTTCGTCTTTTTCTTGTACTCAAACTGGCTGTGGCGGTGCTATGTCTACCCCTGCTGGTCGGAGCTGCCAGCCCAGCCCCAGGCTGTCCCCTTATAATAGACTTTAATATGGTTTTGGTCCCCCCCTTGGTACCTATAACAGCTGCCATTAGTCTTGGACATTTAGGACAACACCATGCTTCCGACTTTGTGGACACAGTTTAGGGAAGACACTTTTCTATTCCAGCAGCTCCATAAAGACATGACTGGAGGAGTACAGTGTGGAAGAACTTGACTGACCCTCACAAAGCCCTGACCTCAACCCCATCCTGCACCTTTGAGATGAACTGAGCCAGACCTTCTCATCCAACATCAGTATCTGACCTCATAAATGCTCTACAGAAAATCTTGTAGAAAGTTCAAAAAGTGTGTTGGTGTAACAACCATATGTCCCAATACTTTTGTCCAGCTTTATTCAAGTAATTGGAGAGTCATCCCTGAGAAACTGTGACAAACATGTAAGACGTTATTTTAGAAAACAATACTTCAAATAATATCGATATAAACTATTTTATCCAAAGATTCATACACTATACTGCATCAAATTAAACAAGACTAATCATTAAAATAATATTCAGCAGCTCTTGTCATATGACAGAATAGAAGAGGGCCTGCCCCAACCGGTGGCCACAAAGTGGGAAGCATGGTTCTGCAGAATGTCTTGGTATGCTTGATTTTATACATCTGTGGCAATGACGCAAAACCTGAATTCAATCATTAAGAGGTGTGTCCCAATACTTTTGTCCACATAGTGTACTTTCCTTTCCACAGTTTTTGATTCTGACAGATCTTATAGTCAAGTGGAACCACTTGCCAGTCCTCAATACTGACATATTTATAAGGGCTATGAGCTAGAGATCAGGCAAATCAGGGCAAGCAGGAACCACAATTCCATTTTTTAAAAAGATTTTTAATTATCATTCAAAAGTATCAGTATAATAATAATTATTATTATTATTATCATGCACCACACCCCTATTTTTGTGACTTGCTTGAACTCAATTGGTCCATGGATCTATGTTGTGTTTAGTGCAGGAGGGGCTATCCGCTGCCTGTGGGTGGAGCTACCTTTTGTGGCATTCTGGGATTTGTAGTTCCTGTAAAGTTTACATCACGTTTATTTTCATGGATACATGTTTATTTTGTGTTAGGGTATGTTTTGTATAATGTCAGCTTGCATTAGAGTTGCAGATAAAATTATTAGAGCAAATAAATGTTGCAGTAATGTAGTAAGCAGAGTTATATTAGTGGGTGGGACTACGGATGGTGTCAGGATGCTCCTCAGTCACTCCTGATGATCAGAGCAGATAGTGTTGCAACATGTCTGCAGAGGTGTGTAGTAAACTCTTCTCTTATTTAAAAATATTGCGACCCTGGCATCGGCAAATTAAGCTCGACTGCTCGTATGCAAGAAGATACTTCACATCTGACCTAAAAGGTACATGCGTCATGACTGGATATGTGGTTGTCATGGTTTCCTTCAGTATTATTACTAATAATAATACATGTGCTGTATACTTTAACACTGTGTACTGTAATGACTACAGTTTGATCCAGTTTTTTTTATTACTTTTTAGCTGTGTTTCCTCTATACCATTTGATGCAATGTGTTGTCAACATGAACTAGCACATGAACTAGACCTAGCATCTTTTTTTTTGTTTTGGCTATATACACTGTATGGACAAAAGTATCGGGACACCTGACTATTCCACCAACAGGTCATCAATGACATTGTATTCAAATACACATATGGACTTTCATATGGAGTTGACCCCACTTATAACAACTTCCACTCTTCTTAAAAGGCTTTCCACGAGATTTGGGGGGAGTTTCTGTGGGAATATGTGTCCTTTCATTCATTCTGGAGAAGATTTATGAAGTCAGGCTTTGATGTTAGACGAGAGGGTCTGGCTCACAATCGGAACGATCCAGTTCCTCCCAAAGGTGTTGGGTTAAGTTGAGGTCAGGGCTCTGAGCGGGCCAGTCGAGTTCCATCCAGTCATTTATTTATGGAGCTCACTTTGTGCACTGAGACACAGTCATGCTGGAATAGAAAAGGTTCTTCCCCAAACTGTGTCCACAAAGTTGTAACCATGGCGTTGTCCAAAATGTCTGTGTGCTAAAGCATTTACTGGAAGTAAAGGGCCTAGCCCAAACGCTAAATTTTTTTTGTCCATATAATGTAAAAATAGTTTTTGACCTTGTGGTTGTTATCCAGTGCCTATATATATCTATATTCATGTGATATATGATACATATATTTCCACTATGTACATACATTAGTACACACATACAAATGTCTATATTTCTATTGTTTTGCCACGGTCTGCTGCTCTTACCTTTGTTCTGCTGCCTTTTGCTGTAGCAATGTAAATTTCCCACTTGTTGGATTAATAAAGGTTAATCTTTTCTTATCTTAATCATTCACATATTGTCGATCATATAATGCAACACTCTCAGTTGTGTTTTTCGGAGGTCCAAAGAGCAAAATAAGGCCCTGATTACTCAACAGGGTTTACTGCAATTATTCTTTAACAGATGATACGTGTTTTGTCTTTTCATGGTTAGGTAGGAAGCAGATACGGCCACTAGATGGCATCAAAGTCTTAGACCTGACCAGGTAAGACAATTAAACCAAATTGTCTTGATTGACTTTTCTGAATATCCAAAGCATGATTTAAATACCAAATATTAGAGAGAGTATTATGAGCATATTTTTGTCTAGGGGTGGGCAGTGTGTCAAAAATATGATTACACTTTAGTTACCACTACAGTAACCCACTGCTTACCTGCTGTTTGGAATTTGCAGCTTCAGTCATTTGCAGATATCATCTGCTCTAACCGGCAGGTCACTACAACACGACTCCTCCTGAAGCGTCTTCAATCAGTATAATTCATTATTGGTGATTGCCCATACATTTTACTGTGTTTGTATTACTGAAAATTTAATTATTATTATATTTAACCTGCTTATACCATAGAAAACACATGTATTAACTGCGGGAGACTGCAGTTCAGTGTAAACTGTACAGTGTGGATATGGGTATATCTTTACATTGTTGAGGGATAATGTATTAAGCTGAATTTAAAATGAAATTAAAGTGTTTTGGGAGCATATTTAGAGTTTACACTTTAAAATAGGCATTTCTAGGCATTTCTTTTTACCACATCTTTTTCCTCTATTCGCGGATGCTTTTGGATGGTAACCCCCGCGAATGTCAGGGGTCTACTGTACATGACATATACTATAGGACAAAAGTATTGGGACACACCTCATATTTATTGAATTCAGGTGGCCCCTTACTTCCAGTGAAGAACAATTTTAAAATTAACTAATTTTGAATCGATTACTGAACATGAAACAACTCAAATACACTGTGTTTGACTGCGAAATACTACCACTAGAGGGAGGCAAATACAAACAGAGGCGCATAAATGGAAGGGCAGAAAACATGGTTAGGGAGGAACTGAGTCAGAAGAGTTCAGAAGTGTTTAATGTATTTAAACGCTATATTTCTAGAAGTAATTACATGAAATAGGTATAAATATACTGCCTGATAACTGAGATATTGTTTTGTGTAGGTTTTGAAAACATTTTTATCTCAAAATATTATTTAGTGCATAATGGATTTTCTTAATGGATTTCTCAGTTTTACAATCATCAACATTACATACATCGATCAGCCACATCGTTTAAACAACTGACAGTTGAAGTCAATAACGTTCTCTACAATGGCAGATATTCAGTCTTGTGGCCTGATGGTTAGGGAGCTGCCCCCGGCGAACAGAAGGCCGTGGGTTTGAATACCAGGACTGCGAGTGGCACCACTGAGGTACCCTTGAGCAAGTCACCATCCTGCTGCTTCACTTGGTGAATGGGTTAAATACAGAAAATGAATTTCACACTGTTGCTGTAGTGTGACTATAAGTGGACACTTTACTTTCTGAAGCAGATGAACAGTATGATCTTGAAGTTAATGTGTTAGAAGCAGAAAAAATGGGCAAGCATAAGAATCTGTGCCAAAATGGGATTATCCATTATTAAACTACTGTTTCCTCAGCAGCAGGTCTTGTGGGATGTTCCCTGTATCGTGTTTAAGCACGAAATGAGGTCTAAGACATGACAGGTAGTTTAAGAGTCATGACTGATGCTCATTGATGCACCTTTGGACCTAGTCCACTCTCACAGAAGAGACATTGCAGGACAGGATGCAGTATTAGATCGATGGACGCTGGAACACATTGTTCATTGCAGCTTAATGTGTCTGTGTAGCGCAGGTCGCTCGGTACCTACAGTGGACTCATGAGCATTACAACCAGACTATGGAGCGATGGGGGAAAAAGTGACCTGGTCTGAATTTATTTTACATCATGTGGATGGCTGCCAGGATGGAAGAAGGCAAGTTGGTGGAGGCTGTGTGACACGGGGCAGCGGCAGGCTGTGTTCTCCTGGAGAGTCCTGGCATACATGTGGTTGCCATTTTTACCTTTTACAATTACTGCAGTCCGAGTTCACCCCATGAGCCCTAAGACAGTAACCTCTTTCAACAGGAGTGTACGCCCTGCCACACTTCAGAAATCTTTAAGGAACAGTTGGAGAAGCATTCCAAAGAGTTCAAGGTGTTGAATTTCTCAGATCTCAATCAGATCAAGCATCGGTGAGTTGTGTTTGACAAGTGAGTCCAATCCATGGAGGCTCCACCTCACAGCTAACAGGACTTAAAGGATCTGCTCCTAGCGTCTTGGTGTCAGAGATGACAGCACGCGTTTAGAGGTCTTGAGGGTGTGCCTCAACAGGTCAGAGCTGTTTTGGCAGCACAAGGAGGACCTAGACGATATCAGACAGGTGGTTTCAATGTTATGACTGATGTACTGAAACAACATGTGCCAGTTCAGTAGTGGTTTTGGATAATAACGTGATTTCGGAACCCCTTATTCTCGTCACTACCATGGTAAAGAAATCAAACTCAGGAAGTTTCTCTAGTAATTTTACATCAAAACGTTCTAAATGTATGCAAAGTGTCAAGTTGCCCGACATGAACACACCACACCAAGTGAAGCAGCGGGCAGCCAGGAACACAGCGCCCGGGAGGCAGTGTGGGGGGACCGTACCTTACTCCATGGAAGCTCAGTGGTGACACTAGCAGCCCTGGTATTCAAACCCACAACCTTCTGATCTCAGGGCAGCTCCCTAACCACTAGACCACCAGCTGCTGTTGTTGTTAAGGAGTTGTAAACAAATAACTTTGTTTCTATCTCACTCTTTGAATTAGGCGTTTTGGACATTTTAGAACGTTGGTAGAATCCTGACTGTCCAGAATGTGCTCAGAATTTTTATGATATGATCAGTTTTGTCATATTGCCCATGTTTCTGTCAGAGTACTTGCTGGTCCCTTTGCCACTATGATCCTGGGAGATTTGGGCGCTGAAGTAATCAAAGTGGAGCGACCTGGTGAGTATACGAGGGTGCGGCATAGTAACTGAGAACAAATACCATTTATTTTAATCCATATAAAGATACAGTGCTCAGCTGGAGCTGGATTGTAAGTCGCTTCGGATAAAAGTGGTCTGTCAAATGAATGGAATAAAAATGTGTTAAAGAGTTAAATGTTTACAGCAGTATTTTTTCAGTTTGTCTGACTGAGACTGTTAACGAAGAGCTGTAAAAGAGCACAAAGGGTTAACAACAGGAGAGAAGGCTTAAAAAATGATTCAGTGCTTGGTATTGTTTACAGAGGGTACACTACACACACATTCCTTGATTAAAAAAACTAAAAATAAATTTATTTCAACAAAATGTTAAAACTTCTATTAGAAATTCAGAACTGTAACTAGTTTTCAGTAATTTATTGTCTGTTTATAACATATTATCCAGCCATAAGGGCTCAGAATAAAGGGATACATGAATATAGACATTGAGAGTCAATATGCACATACAGCTTGTGCAAATATTGATACAGATAAAATAACATTTCTGAACAGTAGAATTTTAAGAGTTGGATCATTTTTAAGTGCATGTCTGTCAGGATTCATCAGTAAGACCTTTTGCTAAAACAGGATCTCTGTGTGTATTGCAGGGTCTGGGGATGACACGAGAGCTTGGGGACCTCCTTTTGTGGGTGAAGAGAGTGCTTATTTTCTCAGTGTGAACAGGAATAAAAAGGTAATGGGAGCAACAACAACATGTTCTATGCTGTGACTTCAGTTTGGTCTAAGCTGACAATATACACTTTATGGACAAAAGTACTGAGACACACCTGTTTTTCAGGGTTTGGACTAGAGCCCGACCGATATAACGGCAGGCCGATATTATCGGCAGATATTAGTCATTTTCCAAACTATCGGTATCGGCATGTATAATGGCCGATAAATGAATATTTCAAAAATAAAATAAAAACGGACGAAACACCCTTCAACCATGTCATGAGTGTT
>JBBPDB010000039.1:5087789-5100262 GCA_037974465.1 Brachypetersius altus | reverse complement strand
ATATATGCATACTGCTTTTCGCTACTATATATATACACTATATACACACTACTATATATGCATACTGCTTTTCGCTAGTATCTATATACTATATAGATTTCGGACGCAGCATAAGTCAAAATTTGCCAAGGGAATGAATAATTCTGGGCTTGACTGTGTATAAATAAAAAGGTCTCCCTACATATACATCTATACACGCACATGCACACACACACACACATATATATATATATGTATATGGTTGTTATTACGACCGTTATTTACTGTACTCAGTTAAGACCTGGTCTTAACTGCTTTTCACAACAGCCACAAAAATCTACTTCAGTTGTCATTATATTACACATATATTTTAATGATAACTTATTGTAAAACAACAATACATGAAAATAAAAAAAAGGTATAAAGTGTATGATAATCACTGTCCTCACATCGGAGATCATTTATTTGATTATTTATCCGAGATTATTTCATTTACTGAATAGATTTAATCCACATCAGCCAGCCCTATCCTCCTGAGAACCGAAGAAACAAAAGTTCCTTTTTTAATTTCTTTTTTTGTGTGATTTCCTATCTAAAAAAAACATTGCAGTCCTTGTTCAGCGTTGCAAACCCTCACAGGAGCATCACTGGAGAGCCCAGGATCTCCTCTACAGAACACTATAGGGCTTGATGGGGTTTCTCCAAATACTTAAGGAGGCTACAGCTGAACAAAATGTCCACTTTAAAGGACATAAATGAATGGGCCGGGTCTCAGGAGGATATAATTATTGGGCCCCATCATCATAAATGCTGATTATTCTCGAGGAATAAAGTGAAAAGGAATGCTCAGCTACAGTATAGATTTGTCTTATATGGTAGAATCATCCAGAAACCAAACGGAATCGTAAACAGTCGCGGGAAAAGGGGCTCCGTGTCAGTTTGGGCATTCTCAACGTTATTGTTCTTGTTATTTGGGGAAACCTTGACAAGCAAGGTAAGGCAAGCAGAGATCAAACCATTCGTCCTGTGTCCTTTGTGCCAGTGTGAGATGGGTAGCAGCAAAGAGGAGGTTTATTTCATCCATGTGCTTCCCATTATGTGTAATCTATTCCACACTGTATTGACGTGGGTAGAGAATTACCAGCATTGTCTTGGAAGCCGCTGGGAAAATATAAAACATCTCTGGGATCCAGAGACAAACTAGTAAGAATACGCGATATTTATCATTTCAGACTGAATTTCACCCGAACTAACGACCTTTCAGGCTTAATCTGGGCGAGGCCATCACACGAACGCCATATTCAAGAGAAAAGAACTGGAAAAGGTTCACCAGTGTGACCTAGCACTCCTACTGTCCAACTAATCTGAGACTGTCCGGAGCAAAGGCGCTAAAAAGAAGAATAAGGAAACTTTGATATTTGTGACTCATTTCCTCTATATCTGATGGGCCTACATCCTCCCACATTTCATAGAAGGGGACAAACCCTCAGAATTAACTTCCTTTAGATTTCTAAGATTTTCAAACATATACTGAGATATTTCCTGTGTTCAAAGAGGGCTGGAATATTCCAAGGCAACAGTTTATACTGGTCAAGTCATGTACAACGTATTTACACAGCACAGCATCGTACACAAAAGTCATTCAAATGTTGTCATTTTCTGGTATGCAGCCACTAGAGGCTGCCAAAAGATCAAGTTTAAGTTCAAGACTTTTATTATGAAGTGGGTTTTTTAGTTCATTCATCACAGCTGGGTGTGTTTTGGGTTGTGGGGTTTTGTTATATGTATTTAAGGGGTTTGTTTCACTGTTTAGTTATGGGTCAACCATCATACTATGCGTGTTTGTGTTTACTCGTTTTGTTCAGAATTTGGTTCCCGTGCCACTTTGTTTTGGTTTAAGAATAAAAGTATTTGAGAACAGATGTCTGCCTATGCGCCTGTCCTGATTCGGGAGAGATGGAGGATCGTGACAAATGTGCTTTACAGGAATAAATAAATTTTTTTTTTAAATAAAACGGAAATAAATAATAGAAGAAACAAAAAAATTGGTAAAAGAAAACTGTACGTGCAAAAGGTGAAGATATTTTAATGAAGGCAAACGAGAATAGTGCAGGTTTTAGCAGCTTTTTAAAGCTACTGTTTGTTCAGATCTGATTCTGATGGGCAGTTCGTTGGACAGTATAGTGGATAAACACCATTTCACCAAGTTTAGTTTCAGATCTTTACACCGCTAGATGACCAGGCCCTGCTGATCTAAGAGCCCCACCAGGATCATAAACATCACACATATCAGAGATGTAGGGCCCAAACCATTGAGTCTCTTGTGCACAATAGAAATTAGTAACTAGAAATCAGTCCTGTATTGAACAGGGAGTGATGAAGTGATGTATAGTAATCCCCTGCTTTTTGCAGGGGTTACGTTGCAAGAGCACCAGCGTATATTAAAAAACCACATTGTTGTGTTTTGGTTCAAAAAATGCCTAAAATTGCTATTTTTATTGTGTAAACCCTAAATATGCCCCCAAATAAGCTCCCAGAACACTTTAATTTCATTTTAAACTCTGTTTCATGCATTACCCATGAAGAAAATAAATAATCAGAATCAGAAAACATTAGCATTAGCGGTTAGCATTAGCAGCGTGCTAAGACACATAATAAGAAATATTAAAATAACTTTCTCTACCCACATGTTTAGACAGGGCACAGCTTTCTAATACTAAATAAACTGAGATAACTGTTGAAAATGGAAAGGGGGGTGCGTTTAAAACACTAAAATACGAGGACAAGACGCGGAGCAGTCATGCTACATGCTGCAGCAGCCTTTTCTTCTTTTTATGGTGTTTGACCAATTTTCAGTGTATTACTGCCCTTGCTGGGCTGGTGACGGTAATTCAGTTTGGTTCTAAAAAAAAAAGATGAGGATATTTGTAGTCCCCGCGTTACTGTGGGGATTTCCGCCTAAAACGATGAGTTTGGTTCTTTAAAAAAATTCACGTGTAACTGAATCTGCGACTCCTGATCCATGTAAAACTGGGGGACCACTGTACTCTATTTTACTCTGATTATCAGCCACAGTATACGAAGGTTTTTTTTCTTTTTCTCCAGGCACTCTTTCTGTAATATAAGAAATGCACTGTTTCGTATTTGTTTCAAACTGACTGTTAGCCTACTGTGCCATCTGAGGTCACCACTGACAAGTGGTCTTCTGTACATAAGGTTGCAAATGGACGGTTCTCGCATGTACAATGGCTCTGTACAGAACTGAGCTTGTGTCTGCTGTGTTTACTAGTGGGCTCTTAAGGAGGAGGAGCAAAGGGAGGGACAGACAGTGGACTCAGATGAAGCTAGGACCACAGAGCGCTGTGGAATTCAAACTATTTACACAAGCCCCACCACTGAAGTCTCAGACACACACACACACAGACATACACACAGTCACACAGACACATGAAGACACTCATAGAAACACTAGCCACTTGTCAAAAAAGTATATCAGTAACGATTTATTATTTATCACATTACTACACTTTCACTTATTCACAAACCTGCATTTTTTAGACCATGCAGGCATTTATACAGCCATTAGCAATCCTGGGACGAGGAAGACCCCCTAGTGCTAAGCAGACATCATATATATTGACATCATATTACTCCGCTGTCTGTGAGTGTGACAAGATCTAAAAATACTGGACTACACAAAATGGGGAGCATAAATGGGGACCTAGTGGTTTGGGAGTTGCTCCTACAATCAGAAGGCAATGGGTTTGAATTTACTTATTAACATGCAAAGATTAAACCTTTAAGCCACAGACGCTCCTCTCCCTGTGTGAATGATTGATGAACAACAGCATGAAGTAAAAGGAGACCATAAAAGAGTCGTTTGCCCATCAGTCCATGAAATCCACAATTAAACATCACCTTTGGATGGCACACGGACAAAGTGAATGGAATCACCCACCCATCTCTAAATCTCAGATGGGTTGGTTGGAAAACAGCCGCTGGAGCCACACTACTCCAGGAGTTGACCTCCGAGGATTAGCCTAGCTTTTGTACGAGTGCTTGTTGACACAGTCGGTGGAATGTGGAAATCGACTCATCAAATGCGGAAGACTTTGTGACTTGAAAGTAATACCAACAACTATGAATTCCAATGCACCAAACTTAGCTTACCGTTGCAAAAGAGGAGGCTGCAATACTGAATGGGGTCGTCTGAGAAGGTCTAAAAACTGCTGGGAAATTAAAATAGGGAGCCTGGACAAGTCTATCACTAAAGAACTGCACAACCACTACATACAAGATACATATGTGTTAAAATATAGACTCCCTAAAATCTAAATAATGCAAGAATGGCTCCCGTTGCTCATCCTCAGCCCAAGAAGTTCCTACGTTTATTCCCACGGAAACCATTTTGAGCTTTTTAAAGAGCCAGCAACAGAGGCACTCCCAGGTAATGCCTAAACACACTAAACTCTGTGTGTGTGTATATAAGTGCGCAAGCCTCCCTTAAAAGACCATTTGGCACATAATGTATAATTTTTGAGCATACCACCCCACTGGGCAGGACACGGTAACACCTACACGCCGCCTCTTGCAGTTTGAAGCTGTTTTGACTCCCAGTTACATCAGCAAGAGTCCAAATTTGAACAAAGGAAAGGTTATTTCTGGTTCCACAGTTCTTGTTCAGTCAGAAATGTTGAACTGGTGCGGAAAGATTGAGTTGTGTAAAGCCACCCTATTAATATTAAAAAACAAATGTAGAATGTACTTTTCCAAATGGAAGGCCTAGTTGCAATAGTCACAGTCTGCCCGTGCAGGGTAATGCCGGAGCCCACCGCCTTCACCGTGTCCTTCAGGCTCTCCTCATTCAGACTAAGGCAGCACCCGACTACATTAATCACATAAGTGGATTCAACAAGCAATCTAATTAAGGCTGGAGAACGTCAACTGATTAATTAGAGACACCCAAGGATGATGTGCTCATTACTAAGCTGCACTTCAGGTCAGCACTAAAGATAGCCCTGTGTTTTGATTAGCGCTGCTCCGTGTTTTTCAAGGAAAAACGGCCTAATCTGCTATAAACCATCCCCTGCCGAATGTTTTGATGGAGAGTTCGACGGCGCTTCTCCACACACACACTTCAGCCGAGAGAGATAAATGTAATCAGGACTAAAGTTTGGGAAGAAAGCAAGAGTCCGCACAAGGGATGTCACGATTATCGTCTGGGAAATAATCACGGTTTCATGATTGTCACGGTTATTTCGCATGTATCCAATACGGACAGTTACATTCTTTACAAGTTTTTACCTTTTATTTAGTGCTTTCTTTTTATAAAACAAAAAAGACAAGACCCATCATCCTGAATAAATCACTCTGGATGCTCGGGGTATCCCAAAAACTCTGTGTGTTTCTAGCCCAAGTGCATCGCTGGTGAAACGTTTTCGTTCCAGACGAGTCCCAAGCTGTTGATATCACGTCATAATCTACGTTTTTAAGAGCGCGGACAAAAAAAACTCAGTTAATCATGAAACCGGTTAATCGGGACATCCCTACAGTCAAAAGACAGTGGAAGTCACAAGTGACTAGTCAAGGGAGCTCAACCTCAAGACTCAACTGGGGCTCAATCAAATAGACCCATCATAGATCATTTCTCTTAACCATGTGACATAGTGATTTCACACAACTGGATAAACCACTCATCTCCTCAAATAAGACTCAACTATAGAAGTTAAGTCTCTTGTAGCTACACCAAGCCTCAGAAGCCTTTTTTAAATAGTGTGATTGTGTCAGCATTACATTATTATTATTTTTAAATCTAAATGTGGTGCCTCTGGAGAGTGACGGGGAGCAAACAGGGAGCAAAACACACCAAAGCTCAGGTCAGTTAAAAAAAAAAAAAAAAAGATGTGTGTCACGGTTTGTTGTGTTTGATTAAAGGTAAACAGGCTGTGAATATGGCCATGTCTGCTTTCAGCCGTCCTTAACCATAAATGGCTTGGTAAGAGCCAGAGTGTTTACTTGATCCCCCCGCAGCAGTAATGCTGCCTCTGAATCAGAAGATCAGAGAATCAGAGAAGCCAATGCCTGTGTGTCTTCAAACACTGCGCATTTTCTCAGAAATTGGAATAAGCTCATACTTTATTACAGTCAAACAGTTATGAACGGTCAATCTCCAAGTGTACTGTGCACGGACCTGAGCACAGCCGCTCTGTCTCAGAAGGACACGAGTGAGTGATACTGAACCCTGGCCTTGACAGTGGCCTACGCACTATTTCTTGTACAGCCAATTTTCTGTCAGTCAAGAGAGGGAAGAATGCAGCTTAAGTCTAAGCCCAACTGGTCCCGCCCACTATCGCCACAATCGCAGGTGACTCATAGAGCAGGAATGGTCACAGGAAAATAGGATTGCACAACCGCCAAAAGGTTTTAGTGCTGTTTTACATTAGAGGGCCAAACACTCACACGATTATTGAGACATAAAGAAGAATCACTTTTGGAGCAGTGCCAGTGGGACAGCTCCTGGACTTTTAGAGCCTTTTAGAGCAGGGGGGAGTATAACAGGACCACACACATTAACTGGAAACCTGAATGATGCTTAGTCAAGGCCACACAGCACCTGTGAACCAATTCATAGGAAAACAAGGCAGGCGGATTAGAGAAGGAAGAACTGAAGAGAGAGAGAGAGAGGGAGAGAGAGAGAGAGAGAGAGAGAGAGAGAGAGAGAAGGTGCACACTCTGATGATACTTGGGTTTAAGCAGAAAACTGATGCCAGTAACCTGAGTGCTCTTCATCAGTGAAGGGAAAACAAACTCCTGGAGGCTTTGATTAACTTCCTAAATATTTAACATTTGGGACTCTGCACACATGGCTGCCTCTGGGGCAGAGGAGTCAGGAGACGAGGGCTCGCTCCACTTTTCACACACTGCTGTAAGACGGCAGTCCCTTCTGATGGAGCTGCATGGAACGACAACACTACACTACGAATCTACAACAGATCCTTATGATCCTTCTACAACAGATCACTTTGATTCAAAGAGAAAAGAGATCGCAAAAAAATCAGACAGTCATAATTTTATATGGGTGAATTTACATGGTTACGTGGTAGTTTGGTTCCCTTGGTCTTTAAGGGTGCATTTATATACGTAGTTTTGTTCCCTTGGTCTTTAAGGGTGCATTTATATACATAGTTTGTTCCCTTGGTCTTTAAGGGTGCATTTATATACGTAGTTTGGTTCCCTTGGTCTTTAAGGGTACATTTATATACGCAGTTTGGTTCCCTTGGTCTTTAAGGGTGCATTTATATACATAGTTTTGTTCCCTTGGTCTTTAAGGGTGCATTTATATACGTAGTTTTGTTCCCTTGGTCTTTAAGGGTACATTTATATATGCAGTTTGGTTCCCTTGGTCTTTAAGGGTGCATTTATATACGTAGTTTTGTTCCCTTGGTCTTTAAGGGTACATTTATATATGTAGTTTGGTTCCCTTGGTATTTAAGGGTGCATTTATATGTAGTTTTGTTCCCTTGATATTTAAGGGTGCATTTATATATGTGGTTTGGTGCCCTTGGTCTTTAAGGGTGCATTTATTTATGTAGTTTGGTTCCCTTGGTATTTAAGGGTGCATTTATTTATGTACTTTGGTTCCCTTGGTCTTTAAGGGTGCATTTATATACGTAGTTTGGTTCCCTTGGTCCATTACAGCATGTAGTTCATTTGTTTTACATCAAACCAAAGTGTAATATAAGTGCTCCAGAAAGGTAGCGTAGCTGAAAAAGGAAAAATAATTCTCTACACAAACAGAGTGTTCCACCTCACTACGGAAAGAAACCGAAGACTCATTCTCTCCACCGCTCGCCTCAGTGGTACTGAATGAGTTTTATGCACAACCACAAATAGGCCATTTTTACTCATCTGGAACACAGGCTAATGAATTCATTATCAGCACTTACACTCAAATCAAAACTCGGAATCCATGCTTACAGGTTCATTCATGCAACTCACTGACGAAAGAATGCCAAAGCAGCAATTACAGATACAATAACATTTTGTCAGAGCTTATGTGATATGTGAAGGCTCCATATCCTACATAATCCTCCCATTCTTTCACTCTCACTTTCTGCAGACTTGTCCGATTCTTACAATAAGCAATTTCCAACCTGTGTGTTGAATAGTACGGAATATAAACTCTTCCACTGTTTAAACTACTGCAGAAGACAGCAGGCCCACAAAAAACATTCAAGAAGCATGCAACAGACCACCATCGCCACATTGCTCTGCTGAACATGTCGTTTGTTTATGTCTCGATAGTGGAGACTTGATGAAGAGGTCTGGTAACAACCAAAACATAACAGCTGGGATAGAAGACAGAAGAGGTGTAATAATGCATTGTTACACTAAACATAAATGTAAAACGTGGCAAATGGATTCTAGTAATTTTGCTAGGGCTGGGCGATTAATCGATAAGTAATCGAAATCGACATTCAGAACCTATAATCGATCAAATTTTTCCCGGCCGATTATTTCGATTACTTTCCCTTTAAAAATATAGATGGTAGATAGTGTGTGTGTGTTTCCTTCAATTATTTTAAAATCAAGTGATGCACCCTTCATTCAAAAATCCCTCACTTGTAATACGTGAGCATATTTACTGTACAAAACTTGTCAGTGAACTATGAGGGCAAAAAAAATAAAAATAAAAAAGAATCGTTCATTAATCGTAATCGAGTTAAAATGTTCAATTAATCGAGATTTTGATTTTAGGCCAAATCGCCCAGCCCTAAATTTTGCCACCGTTAATGCAATGCTATGCAGCAGAGCTCTATACCATTAGATTGCTCCACATAAATGCTACTAAACGAAGTATCGCAAAAACTGTCCAACTTAGACTGGAACGCAAGTTTCAAGCACAGTTTCAGTAGCTTATAGCGGATTTAAAATGGTGGCACCATCATCAGGAGATCGCAAAGCAATTCTAAGAGATGCCACAGCCGTCTGTGGCTGGGAGACCACAACCGACCTTGTTCTGTCTGGGTAGGTAAGCTGGCACTCCCTCAACACGATGCCAGTCACTTTTTAATCATGTTTTGACAAAAGGCAGCTGACTTCACAGCTGGTGCGCACAGTTTTGTTCATTTAAATGGGAGCGTTTGGGTTGTTTTAAGACAATCACAGGACCACAGGACGCCTCTCAGCAACTCGGATTGCAAGGTTCTAAATAACTGCTGCATAATTCAAACGCAATGTTAGAACACTGAAGTTCCCAAACAACAAACACCAACCAATAATCAAATCCAGCACTCCTCCTGACTCCCAGCTCAACTGCCACCAGTTGTGCAACAACATGAAATTTTGTTCTAAACCCAGTTCTGTAAATGAAATTGCTTTGTGAGTGTATTGTTAGACCCCTGAAGGACACACACCCAAATCATCTGGAAACTGAGCTTTTAAATGAGAATCTCTGGTCTTGGTGGAGATGTTCAGTTCGAGGAAAATGAGACCTTTTCGCTGTTCCCAAGCTCCGTGGCTGGGTTATGGGTATTGGGCACAAAACATAGTCACAAAAACATGAGCTGATCTTTTACAATAGAAAAAAAGGACCACCAAAATATACCCCAAAGGTTTTGTAATGCTGCGTCTCCACTAGACGAGGAGCAAGTGCTGGTTTGTCCTGACAGTTGCCAGGGACTGATGGTTTAACCACTCATGCAGCACACTGTTAGTGCATAGCAAATATTCCAAGAGCTAGAAGTTACTCTTCTTTCAGTGGTTTGGTTAGCATTAACCATTAACCAGCAAAGAGTTCCGAAGTGAAAGTGGTTTGGGCAAGGCTACACAACACTTAAGCCAAGCAAATCTCCTTCATAATGATTACTGCTTAGGCCTACTTAGGCGCTGCAGACAGACGATGACTATCACCTTTCTTAACCCAGATAGAAGGAGGGAAGTCAGAGCTTCAGTGGTGATACAGTGACACTTATCAGATTGTCACACTCTGACACTTTAGTCATTTTCCAACATATAACCTTCAACAAAAGCACAGAACTGAGGATTTATGATGGTAAAGTGTTAGGAACCAAACAACAGTCACGCACTTTCTGCAAATACCAGAAAACATGGTACCAATGATGCAGAAGCCACGACTTAAAAGATATTTAAGCCTATAGCTTCCAAAATTATGGCTACTGGGCAGCCACTCTCACGTATTGGCCATGATACCCACACAAGTGCATATAATCTTGTGGTCTCGTGCAATGCTGGTCATTTCTCACGCATTTCTCACTAGGGCTGGGCGATTTGGCCTAAAATCTTGATTAATTTTAACTCGATTGCGATTAATTAACAATTATTTTATTTATTTATTAGTTTATTTTTTGCCCTCATAGTTCACTGACAAGTTGCTCAGTTGTCTCAGCGTTTAAGCTCTCCGTGCTCGACATGTCAGCGGAATAACGTAACATAACGGAGCGGGGTCACGTGACTCCACACGCGGTAGTGTTTTTAAAGGGACAGTAATCGAAATAATCGACCTGGAAAATTTTTATCGATTATAGGTTCTGAATGTTGATTTCGATTACTTTTCGATTAATCGCCCAGCCCTACTTCTCATGTCTTCCCTTAAAAAATACTTATACAGTTTGCTACTACTGATCCAGCTTTCACTGTAGATTAACCAGATACAGTCTTCTGTGAACAATCAATAACAAGACAACTCTTAAATAATTACTTGTAAATTCATGACTACACGATAGTAGGTAAAGTTGTGTTTAACTAACTGTACCTACTATTACCTACTAACTGATAAACAGTTTTTGCCAGGTAGCTTTGAGATCAGCTAAGTGAAGAATTTGACAACACTGCTGTTTCGAGGAAGAAATTTAGTGGCTTTCAATACAGATGTGAAAAGGTCTGTATTCCGTCAAAGATCCAACATTGCGCATCCATTTGGCCGAACAATGAATGCAAATGAAAAGTGCGTGTATATTTAACATTGCTCTGTAATGGCTGGGAGTAAAATGTACAACTAGCTTAGAAATTAAATAGAGAACACTTGCTTGTGGTGGCATCTGACTCAAAACAATACTCAGTTGGGCAAAGCTACACTTCAGTGCCTTTTCAGGGACACATTACTAACATTTGCAAAGCGAGCTCAATAGTCTTGAACACCACATCCACATGCTGGGTGTGCAGGCCCCTGATTTCATATCTGTGCCAAATTTTAAACAGGTTTTCACCTGACCGTGACACCAGATACTAGTCATAACTTGACTCTGATGCAATCATGCTTCAGGCAACATGACAGTGTAGGTGTTCTTCTTTCAGTGCGATAGGGTTAAATCATCCAAAAAAATAATAAACATCAGGAGACAGAAACCTATGTGTTGTGTGAGAAATCAAATGGAACAGACGCGTCGTCAAAAGCGGAGAACAGAGTTTTCTGAGTTTCCTGTGTGAATACACAATGGAAACTTTAAAGAGGTCAAAGTCCGGACAAGAAAGAAACATCTTTGACATTTACATCAATTAAAACCACCGACAGGTGAAGGGTTGGGATGCGTCAAGCAGCGTGGAAGTTCTGGAAGTTGATATGTCGAGAGCAGAAAAAGGGGTCAAGCAAAAGCATCTGAGTAACTTTGACAGAGGTCTAGTGGGGTGTCCACAATATGCAGAAGTCAGTAGTCAGTACCTATCAAAAGTGGTCCAAGGAAGGACAAGCGGTGAAGTGGCGAAAAGGTAATTTACCTCACATTTACATTCATTAACTTGGGGTTAATCGGGATCAGAATCAGAAAACTGCTTTAAGGGTTTTGCTCCAATGTAGGATTCGAACCCATGACCTCTGGAGTCAAGTATCCTACCCCACTAGGTGCACATGGGAAGCCTTCATAACTTTTTACAGCATTATCTTTGTTAACTTTGCTGAATATGATATAATGAATGACGTAGTAACGGGAAATAGTGGCCACTTCTTCTTTTACATCACAAGGACAGATGTATGTTTCTTTGCCACCTACCTGGGGAAGAGAGACAGCCCCAGAATGCACTTTGGGAAGAAGGCAAGCAGGCAGAGGCAGTGTGATGCTCTGGACAACGATCTGCTGGGAAACCTTGAGTCCTGGCAGGTAACATCCTTTATGCCAACAGTATTTCAAAACGGCAGGAAAATGTGCCCTGCCACACTTGTACTGGAGAAACAAGCCTGAGCCCCCACTTCTCAGCTTACAGGACTTGAAGGAACTTTTGCAAACGTGCCAGATACCACTGCCCTCCTTCGGAGGTCTTGTGGAGGTCTGGTGGAAGAAGGAGGTCCTACACAGTATTAGGTAGATGGTTTAATCTTATGATTGCTGTAGATCCAGTATGTGGTCGGGGTAACCGGGACAAGAGTACCTGTAAAACCTGACAAAATGTCAGGATTCAATTCTGCACGATATCAGGAAAACATGCAATATGCGATAATGTTGTTGAGTGTTGCCATGGCGATATCACATGCGATAAGT
>JBBPDB010000039.1:5041342-5052242 GCA_037974465.1 Brachypetersius altus | reverse complement strand
CAGTGCAGCATCCGGGTTCTTTCAGTGCACTGAGTTTTAGCTCGGTTTTCAGTGTGAGCGCACTACGCACTAAAATCGCACACTAAAAATGCGCAAGTGCGCGATTTCTGACACAGCGCAAGACTAGGAATGTGCCTCCTCACTCTGACCGATACGAAGCTAAAGTGAAGGTTGTAGAAAACTGTTGAACTTCTCCTTAAAACATCTGTGCCTGTAGCTGTCTTTTGCCTCCATATGAAAACAGGGAATGCACTGTCACTGTCCGAGTCTCTTGAATCTGCCATAGAGTTCCAGTAGGCTTTTGTAGTATAACTGTCCTTGATTGGCCTTCCTCAATTCATAGGATTGAGCAATTTCATGCCATACATGTGGATCTGGAGTACTTTTTTTGCATGTCATTTCTTGTCTTTGTGATCTCTAGAATAATCTTTAGTTATGACTGACTGCCTGTATATCATACAAGAAATGATTGTTATTTTACATATTCAACAAAAAAGCAAGCCTTATGGAGCTCTTTTTTCAACAGGAGTCATAGCTGATCTACTTCAGGAGTGTCTTTAACTCAAGATGCATGGTCTAATCCATCATTATCGCTCACTTAAAACAAGCTAACCACTCCCTATTAACTCTATGTCCTTCCTTCTCTTATCTCAACAACTTGACTGCTTAGATATTCCAGTATGCTAGAGGTTCTGGACCAGAAATTCCAGGATGCTAAATCAGACATAGTCTGGGCTAATTTGCACACCAGCTTTAGTGATCTCTGATTGCCACAGGCGAATATCATTAACCCTTACATGAAAAATTTTCCTCTCATAAATATGACTAGCTAGCAGCTTTGGGTTCCCTGTAATGTCCGGTGCCCTGGCACCCGGACCTAACAGTAGCTAGTGCCGGAGTCCCTTAAAGAGTAGCTCATTTCACATGTCGAAGAATGGATTTACCTATAACCGGAGCACCAGCTGGTGGGGCAAACACCTGACTCTCGTTGCCTTTCCCTAGTTAAAATCCATATGCGCTCCTCTAACCTTCTCTGAAACTTTCTCTGTCAGATACGTAGCTAATGTACATTTCACACAAGAAAACTTCAGTGGAAAAGGAAGCAGGCAGAGGCAAGAGATGGACCAGCTAATGAACTCCTGTCTGAGTGCCTCAGACAGCAGGTACACATGTGACTGAGGGGGTCATCAATCAATGACTAATAAATCAACAGATAACTGAAAGTGGTACAGGAACACAAACTTTGCCCCTATCTCTGTGGTGGGAGTGTCTGTGATCTGATGATCTGGACTTTGCCGGTCAAGTCACAACCACTGGAAGGTCAGTTCAGTCCGCACAGTCCTTAGGCTGACTGATCAAACACTGTCTGGAGGCGGCAGACAAACTTGGGAAAGTCAGCGGTAATCGAGACTGCCCTCCTCAACACTGCTGCAGCCCGATCCCTGGATCATGGTGGGGTGTACCATGTTGACCAGCTCTGCCACCAACTGGGTCAGCAAGTTGTAGAGCCTGATCCAACAGTTGAGAAAAAACCCACTCTTTTCAGGAGTAGCACCTGGAGTGTTCCATTCTTCTGTCGTATTGCTGGCTAGCTCGGGTAAATAAAGCACTCATGAGATTTTATTTCAGGCAGGAAATGGAAAGGAAGACATTGAGCACTGCATAACTTCTGACAGAAACGGTCCCAGAACAAAGCACTGGATATAGTGCTGCTTCAGCAAGACAGTAAAACAGAAACAGTTCCAGAAGACTCCTTGAAGCCCACCAACGAAGGAAGCCCAAGAAAAACATACTACTTAGATCTATCTGGTCTGTGTCTTCGATACTGAGGGGGGCTGTAAGGCAAACTGCTTCAGTCTAGTCTATATAAGAGGACACACAAACAAACAACACACCACACTTGACAGAGAATGAACATTAGATTCTAGATCAGAGAACACTAGATCAGGTTACCAAATAAATCAAAACAAGATGGAAAACAGATGGAAGTGCAAGTGGCCTGGGCGGGAAAGGGTGTGGCACGGCTGTGAGAATTCTACTGTAATAATCTGGTTTTCTTCATCTTAGATAAATCTGACTGCTCATTTCAAAACATTCATGTTATGGGCCTGGTAACATCTGTAACATGTTAAACTAGCATAACTGCTGCTCATGCCAGCTGTGTCCCATCTTTACATTTACAAAGAGCTGTATACGTATTGTCAACTGCTCCTAAACCATCCACTACTACAGCTGCTCAGCCACACTACAGTCAGTAAAAAACCTTTATAGGATTACTATTGGACTGTTACATTAAACTGGAAGGATTACTGTAGGTAAGTATATTGTACTAAACCAGTATTAAAGATTACTATTGACGTCCCATGCCAAGAGATCTTTGATTGGATCAGCTTCATTGACTCCCCACATACTCTTCCCCTATCCAAGGTCAACTGCTGTTTAAAGCTTGAGAATGCCTTCCTTTCTCATTTTTCTCAAAAGAGACTCTCTTTTCCTTTCCCTTCGGGTCGAGACGAGGAAGATGGGATCCTCTTTTCAGCTTTGGTTCCTCCCCAGGCTGCCGAGTTCCAGGGTCAATGTCCAACGGTTGATTTTCCCAGACAAAACACAACTGTTTATTCCCAGGTTTATCGATTGTGTTTGAGTTGGGGAACTACTAAACTGTGCAAGGTACCAGCCCTCCAGGACAGGAATTGGGCATCGCTGGTTTAGACATGAGTTTAATGAGGTGCTTTGGACACAATGGAAATTATTTTTCTTAACCTTACTGTAAACACAGCTGAACAGGGCTCTAGACAAAATAAAAGCCTTGGCCACAATGGAAACACAAAATATTTGGGATCCAAATATATTTTAGGAGCCATTATCGCCGTCAAATGTGATAGAAATTTAAAAATATATTGTCATGGCACATTTTGTCTCTAACCCTATAAACATTTGCTCTTACAGCGCGGCAACACATGGAAAAAACTGTGTAAGGCAGTTCTGTTCCAAGGATTTTAGATCCAGTCCTGTATATATTTAATACAGAGCCGCTATAGTGATAACACAGTAACCACACAGCGTGTGAGAGAGAGAAAGGAATGAGTGGAATGTTTTCAGAAATTATTTCTTAAGCCCTTTTGTATACAATGAAATGTTTTTATTTTTTGTCACAGAGTCTTAGGCCATGTCCACACGTACACAGGTCTTTCTGAAAACTGAGATTTTCTGTTTTCGTTTTTTTTTAAAATCGCGTCCACACGAGCACGTTTTCAAAAATATCTCTGTCCATACGCAACCACAAAAAACGCTGTCAAGAGCATGCCAAGCCATATAACCTTAAACCGTATAGCATTGGTGACCAACCAGAAGCCTTGGAGGTGGAGCATCATTACCTGTTTCTGGTAGACAAACAACAATAGCGCAAAAAGTAAACCACCAACCACTGTTCCGACCGGGGGGTATTCCATGAAACAGGATTAAGGGAAAGTCTGACTTACTTTCCCTGGAAATAAGCCAGACTTTCCCTTAATCCTGTTTTATGGAATACCCCCCAGGTCTAGTCCAAACCGGCGTCGACGTTGGCGGCGGGCGCAGGGCAGAGACAGTGTCTGTGTTGAATGTACTAGCAGACTGACTCTGACGTCTCTGCCCTTCATACTGGATGGACAGTAACTCTGCTCATGAGTATAAACACTTATATTGCGGTTGAGAGCCGCAGTATTTTGTACACGTCAGGCATTTTAAAAGACAACCAAGGCGCATACGATGACATCCGTTTTTCAAAATCTTCGTTTTTCTTGACCACATGTAAACGCAGAAACCGAGTTTTCAACAATTGGCACTTTGGTTTGAGCTTTTAAAAACCTACGTTTTGACCGACCCAAAACGCCGTTTACGTGTGGACCCCCGTTTTCAGAAATACCTGTGTACGTGTGGACAGGGCCTAAAAAAAGCACCTTCTCAAAATTCTGTGTTAATAACCCCATTATTTTTAAACATGCATTAAGAATTGACACTATATCTATATTCTATATCTATATTCTATATGATCTATATTCACTATATTTTGTTCCAATTGTACAAAAAGACAACTGGTCATTTCATTCAAACAGCGCTTATATATTCTCACCTAACAGAAACTCAGAACACTGTGTACAGATTCATTTCAGTTCAGTGACTGATCTGCCCAGTGAGGAATGGAGCAGAGCACAATAATTGAATGGACCGATCAGGTTCTCGGGGGTGTACTCACACTAGGCAGTTTGAACCGTGCCTGACCACCAAAGCGCGGTTGGTGTGACTAGTGTGAGTGCTCTGTGCCGGGCGCGGTTGGTTTAGCCGTCCCTGGTCCGCTGGGAAGAGGTGAGCCAGAGCACGGTTCGGTCGGACTCGGGCGCGGTTCGCGTGTAGTGTGAGCGCTAACCGCGCTGGAGCACGGATCAGGACGCGTGACGTCACGTTTTGGTGACGCTCCATTTTTCTTTCAATCGTACTCTGGTCCGGTCCACGGCAACCGTGCCTAGTGTGAGTACACCCTCAAAAAAAGATTCATGTAATCTTTTGTGACTGCAAACGCCTTTTTCAAATGAACACACTCTGGACAGATGGATGACAGTTGGCATGCATGAGTTCTGACTGAGTTCAGAGGTGTGGGGTTTTAGGCTTAAATCACTGCACTTTCTCAAATACGCTTTCAGAGATAATAAAAAAAAAATACTGTAATGTCTTAATCCGGCTTCGTTTAAGTTTCACCCTGAAGTCCAGTTCCGTCTTTTCTGAAGCACTAGTGCTGTTATCACTCATATATGTTATATATCACTCATATATGAATAAACAGCCAGTAATTATTCATATTCTAACTAGTACCCACCACGCCTCTGCACACACAAGTCAGTGCGATGAACGTAGGATGTAGGTGACAGACAGGTGACTCAGGTGCATGATTTTGAAAAGTGTTTCTGTTCTTAGTCATTCCTGGAATCAACGCACCTGTTAATGCCACGACGGCACATTCCTCTAAGATATACATCACTCTTAGCTATTCTTCCTTCAAACAAGTTGTCACTTGCAGATTAATCCAGATTACAACATCACTGACAGTAAACAAGCCACCAAAGCCACGCCCTTTCCCTCAAAGTTTCATTCCTGGAAATAATCGACGCTGTTTTGTTTTTTCTTTTTGAAGGTCGACCGTTATGCAAGAATGTGATCGCTGATAAAAGCAGAGCCAATTAAAACGACTCACAGTCACAGAAGACATCAGCAACTAACAACATGAAATCATTTCAGGATGCGTAACCCAGTAGGCTTGTCACGATACTGATATTTCAGACCCGATAGCGAAACTGAGGACGATACTCGATACTATTTTCAATACTACAGGGGTTAGAGAAACAAACACAGGACCGTTTTGATAACTCAGTTAAAGTGCGCTCAGGGGCCGTCGCACCCGTGCTCTGCAGGGAGGAGAGCTTGTTTGTCTACTCTAAATTGTACTGCGTCTTTGGGTATTTTGAAAAGCGCTTCATAAATTAAATATATTGTTATTATTAATTATTATTACTAGCCAGTCCAGAACCAGCAGGGCATTTAAGGGAGCACGCCGCTTTTTCTCCGCCCTCCATAGAGAACAATGGGGGAATGTTTTGGGCTAGGGAAGTCTGTGCTCTCGAGCTCTCGAGCTGAGGGTCCGTGTAAAATTTCGTGGCGCTCGGTTGTTCCCCGGCTGAGCTACATTTAAAGGTGCGTGCCACTTTTTTCCCTCCGTAGAGAGCCAAAGCCATAAAGCCCCAAAAAATGGCGTGCACCTTTAAGGTCCCAAGTCATGTAAACACTGGGTCCTCCAGGTCGCCGGGGGGAGGGGCTGCCCTCTGCAATGCCTGTTGAAAACGGTTGCAAAACTGGCATTTAAGTATCGATACCAGTGTTAACTGATATCAAAATCGATTCTAAATTTTTGCTAAATTTAGTATTAGTACCCAGTACCAAGTCGGAAGGCCTGAATCTACATCAGCTGATGGTCCGGTGGTACTAACAGTTTTCAATGAAGTCCTTTACTTCCTAAATCTCTGTGTGTGGCTGGGCCTGTGGATCTCATGAAACGCATTCTTTGCTCTGGAGGGTTACATGAACAACAATCTGCAAAGTTCAGCGCTTTCAATGGAGAATTTAGAGCAGGCCAAAGCCAACAGTGTGTGTGTGTGTGTGTGTGTGTGTGTGTGTTCGTTTTTGTGGGAAGTGAGAGTGTGGTCAGTGATCTGACGCGACACAGAGAATGATATATCTAGATTCAACATGAAGTGCATCTATCAAAAGACAAATGGGATAATGAATAATCCTTGGAGTCAACAAATGGAACTGGTAGTGGCCCACTCACCTCCTCTGGTGAAGCTGTTGGAGAAGGAAATATCCAAATGGACAGGGGCCATCTTTGGTATTCTCGATGACCTCCTTTCGCTCGCTATGAAAGACATTTTATTTTTGTGTTACAAATACCCTGCCATTTCGAATCTCTGCCATCATCATCATTATGTGTGAATCGAGATTCAGGGACACAAGGAGGCGCGCGACGTTTCGGTTTCCATGGAACGTAAACTCTCGTGGAAATCCTGGTGCGGTTTTTGGTCCATCCACCACCCAGACAAACATCACAAAACAACTTTTTCACTCGCTCGCTCGTTTACTACATAGTGTTCCGTTACTGGCATTTACCCAGAGGGGGCGCTAGGAGGGTGTAGGTCATGGCAGGCTTCACACTATAAAAGAAGTAGAGGAAGCTAGGCTAGGCTACCAGCTCCAGCCAAATCCCCTAACAAGCCCACGTGTGAACCCGTGTGTTTCCCTACATGTGAGTAAGGCTGTTGTATATGCTTTAATCATGATACTTACATTTACATTTACATTTACGGCATTTAGCAGACGCCTTTTCCAAAGCGACTTCCAATCCCTACCTACAGGGGGCAGTCTGGAGCAACTTAGGGTTAAGGGTCTTGCTCAGGGACCCAGTGGTGGTGCTGAAGGTAGGATTCGAACCCATGACCTCTTGATCCGGAGGCAAGTATCCTACCCACTGAGCTACCCCCACCCTACTTCTTAGTATCTATGTGATTAATAAGTGTTCCACCTGCGATGTTATGCAGGTGGGTTTTTTTCTTTTTGTGTTTTCTTTGTGCTGCGGATCTTCTTGTGTCTTTTCGGAACCGGAGCGTATTGCCTTGTCTGCGATCGGGCAATCTGTTCCCGAAAGCACCTACGGAGGGCACACAAAGCCGGAAGGTTCCTAGACTTGTGGACTATCAAGCTTTCCTGGGAGAAAGGACCCTTGGTGGACTGAAACTGTATTTATGGTGGTGGGGAAACTGTGTGTGGTGATATGTGTCTATATGTTGCTAAAATAATAATATATTGTATGACTCAACTCTACTATTGGTGGTGTGTTCCCTTACCTCACTTTCTATAACAGCCTTACTTTATGTGAGGTAAGGGAGGTTTGGTACATTACGTTTTTACTAAATGTCGCATAAACACACGTCTCGTCTCTCCATGCGGACCTATGACACGGCCATGCTGCATTCAGGACGATAAGTATTTGAGTAAACGTAATATTTCTACCATTATCAATATATGGATCTCTACTAATGTTAACTGTAACATTTAAAATCTGTGCGTATCTATTTTTTTCTGTAGCACAGTAGCTACTAACATGATGGGGACTGCAGCATTTATTATGCGAACAGTGTACATTTTAAATACACATAAATTGTGGCTATACAAGCTCTGTCTGTCGCTACACAAAATATATATATACAAATCAATGTAACCGGAGGTTTTTAAACTGTGGCTAGCTTTCTCAGTAGCTATCCTTGCTTGCTAACTTTTTCCGAAGATCCAATTCAAGCCTTAATTTTGATAATACTTTCCAAGATACTACCCCTGAGTCAGAGGAGAAGACGTCAGGGCGAGGCGTCTGGGACATATTTTGCTCATCAAACATAATCAAATGTATCTGTATATTCGTGTAGTGTTCCGTGTCTGACTGTCGCACTGTGATTTTCTAGTGCACTAACTAGTCGGTGAAACTGACAGTTGGAATTTTGAACCCTCCAAAATGGCTGACTCACTACATAGTGCCCTACATAGTGAACGAGGGCACTTTTCGGACACGGCTCAAGTCAACCGATAAACGAAACTTGAAGAGATTAAACATTCACTTCGTGGTTCTAAGGTAAATTTTTCAAAAATTTGGCATCCTTTTCTTTTAGACAGACACCTGAGTGTATATCTGGGTATCGTTTTTGATTCTGATGCTCAATAGCACACTGTATGTGTTGTGTATTTTACTTTATTTTATTTTTTGGCTCACTGTGGTAGTTGTGTTTATTGGCTTATTATTGTTTTAGTAATTTCCATACAACTGTTTACTTTACCAAATTCTACCTCTCTCCTAACATCTGTTTGTGTTGCGAAAATATAAAATATAAATGTAGCCAATCCCACAAATGCTTAGTGACCAGCTGACACATGACACGCTCTCCGGTTACTATTTTTGACTCAGAAAAACACGCTTGCATACACTAAACACATGAAGAAACAAGGCCTTTAAGGCTCCTTCATTAGTATTCCTCCACTGTAATCCTGTCAGAGCTTATAATAAGCCTAGATCAGCAGGGATCAGTGCAGATTACGCTCAGGTAACTTGACGATGGCTAACGTAGCTGCAAGAGAAGCCTTTGGAAGGGAACAGATCTGTGTTAGCCCTGGGGCCACATTACATGGATGGATCTATCCGTGATCTAGTGCAGTTTGCTATTTTCACTTTAGCTCGCTACATGTGAATGCAATTTCTGTCTCAGTTCTTAATGAAGCCATTCTGTGTCCTGCCGGAGCCAAACCGCCATTAGGGTTAAGCCGGATGCCTATCATTTTGCTCAGGCGAGGTGGGAGGCTGCATCGAGCCAGTGAAGGGAGACAGCGGGAACGATGTGGGGGGGAGAGGCTTTGCTGACGGGGCAGGTCGAGCTGGATGGGTGATAGAGGAGAGATGGATTTAAGGTGACCTCTTCGCGTCCTGTTCCTCTTACATAAGCACACACATTGTACTTCAGTTCCTCTGGAGCTCAGGCCCACAAATATAAATAACAGTTTGGGCGATGAGAGGAAGCCATGCGGAGATAAGACCCCAAAACGGGTCTCAAAACGGGGACAACAGAAGCCAAAACAAGTGTGGGACAAACATGCAGGCAGTCAAATCACACCGGAGCGAGACGGATGTGTGCGGTCTGAGAGGGGGATACCTGGCGAAAGGCCGACCAGCGAGCGGTTGGACAGTGTGTTGCTGCTATTAGACTTGAAGTAAACAGGGATGGAGTTGAGGATGGCCTGCAGGTACTTCTCCTGCTCCAGACTACTGGACGACTCGGAGGAAGCAGCAGGAGCTGGAGAGGGAGAGAGGAGGAGAGCATATGAGCGCGCACATGACATTTCGGCCCCGACCTGAATCCGATTTCGACTCTTTCTGACATTTTGAGCATAGACCTGCCCCCGCCTTGACCTCGATTTAATGCCACATACCTGTTGTAGCTGGGTTTTGAGACTTGAACAATCCCACCACGCTTTTGCCGTGGAAGCCCCCAGAGCGGAGCAGCACAGCTTTGGTACGAGGATGTTTCCAGCACACTACCGGCAAGCGGTTGTGTCTGTAGCACCGTGCGACTTTCTGCAGACTGCTGTCCTGCACGGACTGAGGCACCACCAGCAGTCCAGGGTAACTGGAGAAAACACAGGAAAACTTCATAAGCATCTATTCTTTTAGAGCAGGTGATGGTACAGACTCAGAACGGATGTGATTCATATCTAAAACATTTTCCGCTGTTTCGTTAAACATTCACGACGGTGAGCGACATGTTCAGTTCGCCACAGTAGAGGTTTAATCAGGTCTGAAAAAAATACAAACCTTCGACCCGAGCCGAACCCAAACCAGCAAAGGTCTGAATCCAGAATGGACCAGATCTGCAAGGAAGTGATCGTTTTACGCGGAAATCTCCAGAACAGCGCGGAAACGGACCCGTATTCTCCCTTTATTTTTGTTCGTGACAATATGTTTTTTTTTTTTTTTTACTAATTTTAGTTCTAAATGATCAAAAATAGATGTTACTAAAAACAAACAGTAATCCAAATATTAATTCTGCTGCGCGCCGTCTCTCTCTCTCCTTATATTTACATTTTCGTAGTGGATTAAACCGAGTATAAAATGAAACGTAACTGTTCTGGGCGCATATTTAAGGTTTACACTATAAAATTAGGCTTTTTTTTTTTTACCAAAACACACCAACGCGGTTTTTCACTGAACGCGGGTGCTCTAGGAATGTAACCCCCGCGAATAACGGGGGATAACTGTACATACTTTACACACAGAGCAGCTATTCTATGTGCTGTATTCCAGCAGCTTTCTGACGGATGAAACACACGCGCACACACTCTGCTCCCAACATCACTGTCTCAATCGTTGCAGTCGTAAAATAATGCAAGCGTGTTTATTTCCAATAAATTATTTATATATTTAATCTTTACATTCTCTCCAAACATTTTTTTTTGTTTGGAATAGTGTCTGAAACTACAGCGACAAGCACAATTTACATAGACGCACTCCCACGAATTACAAAAGCCAAAAAATTAATATATATTAATTAATATATGTTATAATATATATGAGAATTGCTGCTAAACTGGATGTAATATTTTAGTAGGGCTGGGCGATTTGGCCTAAAATCTAAATCTCGATTAATTGAACATTTTAACTCGATAACGATTAATCAACGATTATTTAATTTTTATTTATATATTTTGCCCTCATAGTTCACTGACGAGTTGCTCAGTTGTCTCAGTGTTTGAGCTCTCCGTGCTCGACATGTCGGCG
>JBBPDB010000039.1:4850139-4862244 GCA_037974465.1 Brachypetersius altus | reverse complement strand
TGTTTCCAGTTAAGTGTACCATATGCATCAGACATTTAGCCAACGTTCTGTGGGCGTGACGTCTGAGGCTGAGACTAACTTGCACATAGCAGGAGGCAGTTGAGCGTTCTATTGCTGTCTCCGATGGGAGGTGAAACATTACTGGTTTTATTTTTTTATCTGCCTGTTGGTGCGTGAGAAAGTAATATCAACAACATAATCAAAACTCGAGGTGTTTTAGAGACGCGCCGAAGCCTTTGATCGCTATCGTTTGATCAAAGATTATGTGTAGAATGAATCGTGAACTTTAAATGATATAATGAATCGTGCTTTATAAGATAAGTAGCATGAACTAGCAAGGTAAAACTAGCAAGGTCAGTTTTGATCTGAGGTTAGCTTTAAGTAGGCCTTCATATCGTTAAGGAAACGTCTTTAGTGAGTTTCCATCTCTGACCATTTCCCACTCAATAGAAAAAGAGTCCACAGTTCATGGCAGTTCAACTGCAGCAAAGAGCATCTTGTAGAAGGTTTTTTAGAACGATATTCCAGCTTTCTAAAAGAAGTCCGCTGAGTGACATTCTGCCTTGGGCTGAAACACTGTAGATACGTTTGAAAGAAAATCATACGTTACAGTCGCTTGCCGGAAAAGAATAGTTATGCGCCAAGTATCTCTCTGGCGCCCTTTCTCTATTCTATAACCTCTAAACAATACTGGACCAAATGTTTAGACAATACAAACTTGTTTCTCGCCATCTCTCTAAAAAAAGGCCATTCTGTTGAATAGACTGAGGACTGAGAGTTGTGCTCTCTCTCTCTCTCTCTTTCAGTCCCGATATGTGCGCTCACACAATGGCCTGAGCCTTTTTCAGCAGTCCGAGGAGCGCCGTTAAAAGCTTTGGTGCTTTATCAGATTTTCTGAGATACTGTGTCACTTATTCAGTGCTCTGCCAGTCCCTGCTGCCTCTCTGCCTCCTAATCAGGCACAAAGAGATATGCTCTGGTGCACAATGAGAATAGCGGCAACGGTAGCGTCAAGCTAGAGCGCAGTCAAAGCCAGCAAAGACAGTTGGAGCTGCTCAGCCTGACTCAGCTATTCAGATTTTACCTGAAGAGACAATTTCGGAGTCACAGCTAAACATTCGCCTTTCAAATTAAGAATGATTGAGGAGGAGAGCATTGGGCTAATAACCAATCATCTGCAGCTGTGCAGGCGAGGAAGATTGTTTTCTCCCTGCATCTGGGGTAATAATATATTTTATGAGTGCGGGCAAGTGGAGTAGCGGGGGGAGATCACCAGTTTGATCCTGGACGGTGCAGCATGCAGTTTGTAGCACATACAAAGTGGGATACGATTACATTATGTACATTTTATTTGCTCTTGCTTTAGTCGGTTTCTGAAGACCATTCCCTAACTACAGGGGGCACTCTTTCCCTGGAGCACATGGGGGTTAAGGGTCTTGCTCAGGAACCCAGTGGTTGCTTGCTGAAGGTAGGATTTAAACCCATGACATCTTGGCCCAGAGACAAGTATCCTACCCACTAGGCACCGCCCCCAATCCCATGTTGGTGGAATGCAGACATTCAGTTGAATCTAGTATGAAAAAGCTGATTTGAGCTCATATTAGGACAGTTTTATGACTTCATCAGTACCGCAAAAAGGGAAGGAGTTGTCACGGAACCCGTTGCCATGATTTACCTCTTGGAAGACAGGCACGAGGCAGACAGGCATCCATGATGGTGCTCTCTTTATTTACAAACCCAAATAACAAAAACCTGGCTCAAGGGCCGATTCAGGCACAAACAGAAACGAGAAGTGTGAGGTGATGGCCCGATGCCCACGGTCCACATTAACTGAACTTAAATACAGAACAGAAACCCAAACCCAAACACAATCAGTTAAACAGAACACAAGACACCTGGAAACGTGAAACAAGAAACAAAACACGAACAAAATCCCAAAATAAAAGCCCCAAAACTAAATCCAAACAGTGGCCGAGCCGTGACAGGAGTGTCTGTGACCTTATTCACTTCAATGTCTATTGCTTGGATGCAGTTTCTTCTCTAAACAGAACCTGAACATGGGTCATCTCAGGTGTGTGCCTATCCTTAGAAAGCAGTGAGTACTCTAGCAATGAATTCCAGTTGAACACGCAGCATTCAAACCAGTTCATGAAATGTTTAATCATTTCTTTTTCTATGAAAAACGATTTAATCGTGCAAAAGGTCATCTTCCAGCGTATGCACAGGACTGAGAGACATTTGCCAGTGTAAAATACTTGTTAACACCATAGTGTCATGATTCACAGGTCGCAGGCACTGTGGGTTGTCGCAGCGCGGCCTTCAGAGGCTTGTTAGCAGGAATGTTTGTGCTGGGAGGACGAGTGCGTGGCAGTGAAAGCCAGCCTTTAAATGTTTCTGCATCAAAGATTTTTCTTTGACTCTGCCGAAGCCGTACATGGCGAGGGTGTTTGCTACATTTGGTTTCCTCTTTGTGCCGGTCTTCGCCTCCAGATCTGTAATGCTTCCGTAAAACTGTTTTTTTGGACAGAAGATATTTTTCCAACAAGAGACTGTTGGTATGGTGCACCTGCTAAACCCAGTCATTAACTGTGGAGTTGAATCATGTAATGCCTGCAAACAGGTCCCACGTTTACCCAGTAGGGGACATACAGTTCTTTTCTTTAGCTTTATTCATCTCGTCATCTGCACTAACGACCTTCCTCTAGTGTGCGTAGTTCATCACTGGCTAATAGCAGCACCATGTAAGAAATATCCTTAATCATAATTCATGAGCTTGTGTAATTTGATGTACGCCCAAACATAATGTAAAGCTTTAATGTAATTGCAGTGTCCTCTCAGAAGAAGGAGACATTCAAAATAAAACATATTTGACCTCAATTTAACATCAGTAAGAGATTTTGACAATTTTCTCATCTAAATTCAGCTCCTGCTAAACCCAGTCATTAACTGCGGAGTTGAATCAGGTGTGTTGGAGCAGGGACAGAGCCAGCCTGAGCTGGACACTGGCCCTCCAGAACTGGAATCCATCCCTATGACTATAAATACACCAAACACTACCACGGTCAAAGCACAGCCTCTGAAAGGCTTCAGCTCCTTTTCACCATCCATTCCACCGTCCATTCCTTAAACACTATCACCAACTTCTTGTTGTGTTTTGTAATTGGGCAAGTCCTTCAAAGTCTGCCACCAGCTTTCGAATTGGCAGAGCAGGGAAGAGCAAGGCCAGGACCAAACTCCATTTGCCAAGCAGCCATTTGTCAGTAGCTGACAGCGGCGTCTGTGTGAAGAGTAATAGCGGCAGTCCCTCCTCCACTTTTCATGCTCTTTCATCTCCCGAAGGCCAGGCTCTGCCACATCAGCCGTTCTCTGGAAGCTCTGGACACTCGAACAAATCACTAACACGAGAAAACAAATCAGTGATGGCTGCATAGGAATGTTTGAGAAGCTAGATTGTAACTGTGATACTTCACACAGCATGCTTGCAATAGTGAGCTGCAAAGAGCTACAGTGCCTTAAAACTACTTATATTTTCTCAAATGCCAGCTGCTTTTGGACCAATGGATCAATTAGAAATGTTACAGTAACAGAAGTTTCCTTATCTGTGGACTTACCATTTAAAAGTTATGTCTTACAGGACACAGATCAGACAAAACATTAAAACAATCTGTCTAGGTCCTCCTTGTATCACTAGCTTGTTGAGGCATGAACTCCAGTGCAAGGCTAAATGGCTGGTCTCTGAATCAGAAAAATGAGGTACAATCCTGAGATCGGAAGGGTGTGGATTCAAATCCCAGGACTGCCACTGAGGTATTCTTGAGTAAGGTACCGTCCCCACACTCTGTGTTCCTGGGTGCCCACTGCTTCACTGGGTGAATGGGTTAAATACACAGAACGAATTTCTCACTTTGTCTTGTGCTGTGTTCACTCATGACTTTAAGAGGCCACTTTACTTTAGCTAGCCTTCATCTGTCAAGTTAGCTATTAGCTAGTAAAAAATAACCAGTTTTTTTTTTTTTAAAGAAAGTGATGTGTGGGGTGTAGCTGAGCAAATAAGTGTAGAAAAAGAAAAATATAATAATTGTAGAAGTTTAGAAAAAGCTTCAAGCTAGCCTACCTTAAAAATATTGACTAGCCTTTCCCCACTAAGGTAGTTATTAGCTAATCAAAAGAAGCTGCTAACATTTTAATGAAAGAAGGTGATTTGCTGTGTGTGCCAGGGACATAAAGGGTAGAACTGAAGTAAACGATTGTAGAATTTTATCTAACCTAATATGACCCCATTGGTTAATCTTTCTTCGCTTAGTTAGTTGTAAGCTAGTAAAAATAGTTATTAGCAATTGAAAGAAAGTACGTTTTTTTTGTGTAAAAGAGATAGTATTCAGAGTTTATGGTTGGATGTTTAGATTTTGACCATTTTCTCATACTTAATAAATTCAGCTCCTGATAAAGACCCTTCCTCTAATCGCAGCTGGATCCCAGTTTAAGATCTTAAATGTTAAATGTTCCTCTCTGCTCCGATCTTTATTTGTCTTAGACTATTAGATCTTCAGATTACCCATAAGATCAAAAAGAAAACTCGGTTGTCTTATAACAGAGTTGGTAAAATAACTGAAATTTGTCTTGGTGATCTAATTCAAGTCTCAAAACTTCCAAAGTCAGACAGTTTTGAGATCCATTAGGTAGTTAAAGACAACAGAGAAGCTAAAAGCAAAAGAATTTCTAAATCAACCTTTAATGATCTCCAAATAAAAAGATTTATTTCTGATGAGACAAAGAAAAGACTGTTGTGAGCAGGAAAACCTTCCTCTGGGCTTTTACTCTGTTCCTACCTGTTGTTCTGGCCTTTCGCACACTCTTTGAAATAAAGCCTGTGAAAAAGGTATTATATAATCTTCACAACAGTGTTTCACGGCTGAAATCTCCCCAGGTTCAGTCAGCCTGGCTGTCTTGGTGCGTGTGGATCAGCTGTGTGGAGAAATGCACTTGCTGATATAAGCAATATGTGAGTTAATACCTTATTCATCTGAAGCTTGCCAAACATTTTCCCTCACAAGCCAACCACGCATCCCATGAGAGTCCCAGAAGCCTGCTGCACTCAGTGAGGAATTGCTAGAGAAAATGGGTGGTTGATAACAGAACTCAAATAGAGGCGTGAAGTGCACTGGCAACATTAGCATTGGGCTGTCAAAAATTGGAGTACACTGGAAAAGATGAGCAAATTTCACACTATTTGATTCACTTCTCTGCATGACGGGGCAGGTGCTCCCCAGTTAGGCCCAGTGTGTTGCCTGCAGCTGAGCTTTAGTGGAGGTCCTGCTCTGGGGTCAGTGCCAGAGCCCTGGATATCTCAGGTCCTCTTCACTTATTGCTCTGTTCCAGCGGGTCACTAAACAAGGACGCAATTAACCCACGGAACCCCTTCATAAGGCCCAATTTGTTTCCTGCGGATTGCCTGATATCTAAACGTGGTACAGATGGTCATTCCTTTCTAAACTGCTTGGTCATTCCTTTCTGTGCCAGTGTGTAGCCTCGTGGATTCAGCAACTTCTTTGCAGCCTCTGCAACTTCCTTTCAGTCCATCAAACAAACAGACAAGCATAAGTAAACCTTTTAAAAAATGAAGATGCCAAATAAAGGAGAATCACATTTGCATCAAAAACCCTTAAAACGTATTTGTGCTGGAACCTGGTTTGTGTTGATGCTCGAGGTAGAACTAAATTTATTATAATTTGAAAAACATAATACCACTACATTAAAAAAAATGCACTCTGAGGAATTGACACAGAAAATGGGAGGTTGATAACAGAACTAAAATAATAGAGTGAAGCACACTGGCAACATTCCCTCAGTAAAAAGAAGTTATACCTGAAAATCATTTTATTAAGTATGCTTGAGTATAAATATAGCAAGTATACAGACCATGTAGTTGTAGTGTACAAGAAAGTATACTCATTTAATACTTCTTCGGACTAAATTTGAACATTTTTAAGTTTATAAAAGTAAACTTTATACGGTCAGTTTAAGTATACAGAAGTATACTTTATATACAAGTTGTCAACTGCCATAAAAAGAAGAAGAAGAAGAAGCTGCTGCAGCATGTAGCATGCCTGCTCTGTGTCTTGTCCTCGTATTTTAGTGTTTTAACAGTTATCAAAGTTTATTTAGTATTAGTAAGCTGTGTTCTTTCTTTTGTGTAAGAGTTTTTACTCGCTGCTAATACTAATGGCTAATGCTAATGCTG
Source organism: Brachypetersius altus (assembly GCA_037974465.1). NCBI lineage: Eukaryota > Metazoa > Chordata > Actinopteri > Characiformes > Alestidae > Brachypetersius > Brachypetersius altus. The sequence continues at coordinate 4,856,003 of JBBPDB010000039.1, read as the reverse complement.
GGCATGTGCTCCCCAGTGTGTTGCCTACAGCTAGGCTTTAGTGGAGGTCCTGCTCTGGGGTTAGTGCCAGAGCCCCGGATAGCTCAGGTCCTCTTCACTTATAGTTCTGTTCCAGGAGGTCACTAAACAAGGACGCAATTAACCCAGGGAACCCCTTCATAAGGTCCTTTCCTGCAGGTTGCCTGATATCTAATCGTGGTACAGATGGTCATCCATTTCAAGCCAACACCTCCTTTCTCAACTGCTTGGTCATTCCTTTCTGTGCCAGTCTGTAGCCATCTGGAGTGTGAGGGCCTCCTGGACTCAGCAACTTCTTTGCACCCTATGAACTTCTTTTAGTTCATCAAACAAAAAAAACATTCTCCTTCAGCTTTTGCTACCCCTTTAAAATAAAATGAAGATGCCAAATAAAGGAGAACCCCTTTCGCATTCTAAACCCCTAAAACGGATTCGTGCTGGAAGCTCAGTCTTCGCAAATTGCCGTTAAAAAGGCAAAACAGCTCCTTGTATGAAAGTTCTCCTGGTTTGTGTTGATGCTGGAGGTAGAACTACATGTATTATAATTAAAAAAACCTAATTATACCACTACTGCCTTTTATAAATGGACATCACACAGATGTGGAACTAAAGAAAAACATGCCCAAATTTCTTTTATTTTGGGTTATAGGAACAATCGTTAAGTTACTTGAACCTGGGAGAACTTTCAGGATAGTTTCAAAATTACAACCTTTTTTAGTGGATTCAGTGGTTTTCATAAAGGAGATACAAGGAAGATTTGTAAAGACCCTTCACATTAAACACTTATAAATGTCTGCAGTTGTGGTCTGCATCTAAATTTGTTTTCTCTGAGGGAAAAATGCCTGCTAGGGGGTATTTTGATGATGTTTTTATGTAAATTTAACTGTGGTAGGGCAGCAGTGTTGGCATATACATGTGTTCCAGCTATTTAAAAAACAAATTTTGAAGATCCATTGACATTTGATTGGATAACAACAAAACCCAGAGCTACTAATATGAGCAAGACAACATGACTTCAGAGGTTTATACCTAATGTTTGATAAAAATATGTTCGTATTTAGAAGCATTCTGGAACCACATGAGCAAGTTCATTTTAGATTCCTTAACAGTTTGAAGTCGTAGCTACTTAGTTTGCACAATGCTAATAGGTAGGTTGTAGTCTTCCACTAGCTACATTAGCCTTGCAGCTAATTCTAGTGCAGACATCAATATGTGCAGAGATCAGTGATGCCATTCCTAATAAAAACATTTGGTGAAATCTCATGAAAACTTTTTTCACAAAACAATAAATCAGTGCCTTATTATAAATGCAACAATGTTTTAATGATTGCTAATGGGATGTAGGCAGGGTGCATAGGTTTAAGGTTAGCATGTATAGATTTAAAAAGTGTACTCTCTCTATTAGTCAGCCTTTGAATCTAAAAGCTAAAAAATCACTGGCTTCTTTTGCTCCCCGCCGAGGTCTGGCACCGTTTTAAAATCTCTATTCTCTCAGGCAACATTTAATTTAATCCTGAAAACATGAGGAGCCATCTTTCTTTAATACCTTCTGATTCCACCGGAGGCTCTCTTAATCACTGTTGTGGAAGAAGCTGGCCTTGTATACCTCTGACAACGCTTCCTTTTGATCTGCTGAAAGCATCTGAAAGCTCAGTGCTACTCATCTGCTCTTACGCAGCATAATGAATGCGCTTGGCGTGCTCCGGTCCACAGCAGGCTTCTCCTCATTACGATCCCCTGCATGACTCCTTTCTCCGGCACTCCTGGAGACTGTTCAGCCATAAAATTCAAACCACCTGCCTGATACTGTCTTGATCCTCCTCGTGCTCCCAAAATGACTCTGACCTATCGGTGCTTGGATTCCACAAGATGGTGAGGGTGTGCTGTGGTATCTGGCGCCAACACATAGCAGCAGATGCTATAAACCCCGTAAGTTCTCCATTCCTGAAGAGTTTTTGCATTGTGTCTGGGTGCATTATCCTGTTTAAAGAGACCACTATCAATGTGTGTGTGTGTGTGTGTACATCACCTCTGGGTTCCTGAGCAAGAGCCTTAACCCCGAGTTGCAGAGGTGTAAAGAGTACCTGAAAACCATACTTGAGTTTAAGTACTGATACCTTACTGTAAAAATGACTCCATTACAAGTTACAAGTCACCTATTCCAATAAAAGTAAAAGTCTTAAAGTATCCAATTTTAAAAGAACTTAAGTATTTTACTCGTACTGAATGTAGGCTCAAAGGACACCAAGAAATATGAAAAACAAGGTTTTATTTCCTAATATAGAAATTAAACTGAACACCTCAATGTTTCAAAATAGCACATTTAGGTAAATAGCATCCAGTACCTTCAGCACCCTGCAGATGGCGATATCGCCTCTTCCGCCCAAGAAATTAGCCATGGCAGATAAAGATGCCGACTTGTGGCGCACAATCACGATGTAATGAGTAACGGTGAGTGTCCGTTCAGATGTAGTGGAGTAAAGAGTACATATATTCAATCAAAAATGTAGTTGAATAGAGAGTAAAAGTTGCCAAAAAAAAAATACTTAAGTAACGACGTCCATTTACTCAAATACTTTACACCACTGCCGAGTTGCTCCAGGGAGACTGCCCCCTGTAGTTAGGGAATGGAAGCTGCTTTGGATGAAAGCATCTGCTAAGTGCTGTAAATGTAACATGAGGTAATACCAATCCTATGAAGGTCTGTAACAATGTTTTGGTAGGTGGTGCATGTCAAAGAAACATCCACATAATGCAGAACCCAAAGTTTCCCAGCAGAATATTGCCCTTTTTGATACTTTCTGGTCTATTTTGTTGCATTACTGTGAGAGTCCTTGGAGCCTAGAGCCTTGTGAGACCCTGATCCATCCCTGGTTAGCATTCAGAAGTCACATTTGCCTTATTTTTTAAGTGCATGGAACGCACACTGACTAACGCACACCCATCTACAGACCGATCAAAGTAGAAGTCGGAGATGCAGCCCATGTAGGTGATGACGACGGGACGTCGGTGTGTCCTGCAAAGTTCTTTAGTGCGCTCAAAATTTCAAGGTTGCTTTATTGTCATCAGCTGTAAACACGTATAGAAACATTCAACATTGAACACAGTCCAAGTTACAACAGAGACTACATAAACAGCACTATAAATAGACCCCAGAACAATGCAACAGTATAATATGGATGGGATGGAAATCTTCCAGAGTGACTAGTGTTGCACTATACTCCTTAATTTTACCCCTTAAATACTTTAATTTTGAACAAAAAATGACTTTAATTTTGGGAACATACAGGAAATGAAGGAAAATAAAGGGAAAAGTGATGAAGCCCAGATGAAGGATGATTAAGGGGTAAAACTACTGAATGACTTTTTCACATTTACCTCTTAAATAATAGAACCTCCTGAATGAACGCCTTAAATGTAAGATTAAGGGGTTTCACACTCATGCCTTAAATCCAATATTAAGGTAAAATTAAGGGATTGGTTTCACAGATTAACGGCCTCTTAATTCAAATTAAGGGGTTTGGTGTATTTTCAGGGGTAAATTAAGGAACTTTTTAAGTACACTGTGTCTTGTAGTGATAAGTATGATGTAAGCCTTTCAGGATGAACAATATTGCACCATATGTATGCTATTGCACAGGAGACAGTTAGCAGCATCGAACTACATCATAAATTAAAAAATTAAGTGTAAATTAAAGCTCATCAAAGCGAGTGACAGGACATACATATGAAACCAAACCTAAATGTAACAAATGATCTTTGGTTCGGACCTTGCTCTGGACTTTCAGGTCTGGAAACTCAGTCATCCTGTGATTTATAGGCTTTTGCTGTGTCAGCATGACGAAATTGTGCTGTATAATGCAGCCATATGCCACGTTAACACGTGAAACTGCATGAAAGAAGCCATGCTGGCACAGGCAGAGCCGCAGATGAGAGTGGCTAACGCAAGGTCGGACTTTCAAGACCTTAATTTAACGCATGGGCAGAGATATGGCCATAGGGTTCCATTTGCATCGGAGCAGGAAAGAAAGATAAGACCCTGAAGGACAGTGGGCTGCGTTTATGAGGGCAGCATGCGTGTGACTCCGCTGTGTCTCTGGCAGCTGGTGGTGTGTGAGAGAGAGAGTAGAGGAGAACAGAGTGCTACAGTAACAAGGAGGAGGAGAGCAGCCAAGCTGCAGTGTTATTACCTCGACTGCAAGCTAAATGACGCAAGGCTGAGGCTAATAACTCCTGATAATGTATGTGTGAGCCATTCGACTGAAGTAGCATCGGCAGTAACCAGAGACCCAGCTTTAGCAGGATTAACTTCATGCTTAAATACTTATAGTAATGCTAATGTTGCGTTTAAACTTTTGAATGACAGAAATTTCCATCACTGTGCTATGATTGTTCATTCTACTAGAGAGTGAAGCCTCAGTTTGTCAGAATGAACCAATTTCTCTCGTAGTGATGGAGGTCCACCCCAAAAGAGTTTTTCAACGTACACTATATGAATAAAAGTATTGGGACGGCTGACCATTACAACAACAGGGACTTTATTAATTGTTCACTGCTTAACTTAAGTGAAAGGAAAGGTTTGGTGAAAAGTTTTCAGCCCTCGATACACGCTAATTCCTTCCTACAACCAGGGCTCTCAAGTTGCCCCAAAACCTGCGCGTGAGATTTTCGAAATGTTTTCTCGCACATCAACATGTGAAAAGCCTCACTATGCTATATGAATGTATTCTTGTTACATAATTATCTATTTCACATGCATCACGTAAGCATTTCATACGTGCGTGAATCAATTTCACCTGTATGTGTATGTGTTTCATGTGTGTGTGTGTGTGTGTGAGTTTTCAGTAGTATGGATACATGCGTGACAGTTTCATATGTGAATGTGTGTGTGTTTCAAATGTGTTTGTGTAACAAAATTCTGAAATATTTCCTAAACGGCTCCCCATCTGAGTAGACTTTGTTTAATCACAAAGCTACATAGCTGATATAGCATTTCTGCTAGGTAACGTGTAACAGCCCATAACTTCAATCTGTTCCATTTAACTTGGTAAAATGAGAAAGCTTCATCTTTTTATCTCCTGCTTAAATGTTTAGGAGTTTGTATTTAGTGCTATATCCCATTAGCTGAGGCTGTAATACTTGATGTAACTGTCAGAAAGGACTGTGTGGACAAGCAAAGCACTAAGGCCTGCACAAAAAGGCCCTAATTTGGGTGTGACAGAGTTGAATAATGCTTTCTTAAGGCCTTTCTTTCTAAGAAGCTTAATCTTGCTCTAGTGGGCCCACAGTCTACATGCATGTCCTGTGAATAACTTCCCTAATGCCAGATGAATGGACAATGTCTTTTGTCTAAATCCTCCTTGTTTGAAGAGCACTGGGCAGTCGTAGTAGAAAGCACATACGTAAACAATCCCTTCACCAAACAGCAGGCTAAAGCAACTCTTCCTGCCCACACAGCATTTACAGAACTCTGTTCCTCTACCGCAACATTGGCTTGTGGACTTTTTGTCTTTTGTTCTGAGCATACCGCATCCATTTCATCCAAAACAAATCTGGAATACTGATGTGTCTGACCACAGTACACGTTTCCACTGGGTGATGGTATTTCCCAGAGTCTTCGAGCCCAGAGAGGATGATGCTGCATCATGACCCAAGCTTCTTAATATTCACCATGTCATAAAGTTTTACATACCATTTGTGAATGTTCACAATGTGGTCTAACACGGGATTTTTCTGAGAACCGAGCTGTATTACCGTCACCAGTCCAGCGGTGGCGGTAATACACTGAAAAGTTGTCAACCGGCATAAAAAGAAGAAGAAGCTGCTGCAGCATGTAGCATGACTGC
>JBBPDB010000039.1:4780336-4802608 GCA_037974465.1 Brachypetersius altus | reverse complement strand
CTGAACTCCTCCAGCATGTCTTTATGGAGCTGCTTTGTGCTCTGGGACACAGTCCTGCTGGAGTAGAAAAGGTTCTTTCCCAAACTGTGTCCACAAAGTTGGCATGGTGTTGTCCAAAATGTCTTGGTCTGCTGAAGCATTAAGATTGACCTTCAGTGGAAGTAAGGGGTCTAGCCAAAACCCTGAAAACAGAAATGTCCCAATACTTTTGTCCAATTATACCCATGTATAATAGAAGCCAGTTGGGTGGCACCTTGCCGGTGGATACTTTGTTTTCTGCTCTTTTACTAAGGGATCACATTCATATGATGATTTATGGGAATCAAACAATACTACAGATAGAGTATAAATAGAGTACAGGTAGAAAAACTGTGGAGTATTCATTTAAGAATACAGTAAACTCTCACTTCTTCCAGGGGTTACGTTCCAAGAGCACCTGCATATGGTGAAAAAATGCATTGTTGTGTTTTGGAAAAAAATGTCCAAAAATGCCTATATTTCCATAGTGTTAACCCCAAATACGCTCCCAGGACACTTAGTTTCCCTGTTAATGCATTACCTGTAAAGAAAATGTAAAGGTAAATAAATAATCAGAATTAGAAAACTTTATTGCTTAAAAAAACATTAGCGGTTAGCATTAGCAGAATGCTGCGAGCCAAAACAAACACACAAAAGAAAGATTGAAATGACTCTTTCTGCCCACATGTTTAGACAGGGCACGGCTTACTAATACTAAATAAACTGAGATAACAAGACAGAACAGTCATGCTACATGCTGCAGCAGCTTCTTTCTCTTATGGCAGTTAACAACGTTCCAGCAGTTCAGCAGTGGCGGTAGTACAGTTCAGTTCTCAGAAACGTCCACGTTAGACTGAGGGGTTACTGTATATTTTGTTTTCAGATCTTTTTGTGACAGTTTACCTCAGATAATACTGAAGCCCCTACCTTTATGAGATCATGTACATGGAATACAAGCTAATCCCGCAGCCAATCGCAGCTCACCCAATCATTCTACCGGCTTTGTTTAATATCGTTGAATTTTACTGATCATATTGCTTAATAGCCCAGAGATGCAACGTGGACCTGTGGGAGTTATAGTGGAAGGCTTTATTTGGGTCATAAAGTAGAGTCCATCTGTTTAAGAGGTAAACAATCTCCCGCAGGACGCTCTTATCATACAGACTGTAGCGTTTCAGCTCTGTTCACACTGTGTAAGCTTTGTCCTTATTATAAACTCCTGTCCAGCAATAAAATGGTCTTTCTTTCATCACTGTATCATCACTGATGCTGAGGCGGTGTCCTCTGTCTATGGCCTACATTATCCAGTACCGAATTGAAGGCCATGATCCTTCAGGTTGACCTTTTTATGTGAATGTTGGAGAATACAGCTAAAGTGACATAAAGAGCAGCTGGTGATTGATCACTCTTGCAGGCTGCTTTCACTTCATCTGTGCCACTTCTCTCATTCTGTCCTTGACAGGCGAATTAAGCATATTGAGGAAATCTCATATAACGTATTTTGTATCTGTGTGTGTCTCTCTTCATTTTCTGGCCCTGACAGAGACCCCACTGAAAGCAGATGACAATCAGGCAGACAGATCGTTCTCGGACTCCTCCCTGTTCAGCCACTGGGGTCAGGAGCTGACTCCCGAGAGCCGGAGGGTGGCCCTCAAGATGTTCCAATACTACGGCTACAACGGCTACCTCAGCGACCGCCTGTCCATGGACAGATCCATCCCGGACTACAGACCCGAAGGGTGAGACGGCTCTCTGCCTTGAGAGTTTGATCGAGCTCTTATGTGATTTGCTACTTAAAATTTCACTTGAATCAGAATTGCAGCAGTACTCTTGAGCTGACTGACCTCTTGATACATTTTGATTAGGATTCCTTCAAAACATGAGCTGTTCCTAAAGGCACTTATTTATCAATGACCAGAACTTGAGTTTCTGTCAAGGGTTCACTGATACAGGAATTATGGGCTCATTTCTGATATTTGTCATGTAAATGTTTCATGCATAAACTTTTACAGAACACACTATATGGACAAAAGTATTGGGACACCTGTTTTGCAAGGTTTGGGCTTGACCTCTTACTTCCAGTGAGTCCTGACCTCAACCCCATCCAGCACCTTTGGGATGAACTGGAACAGAGACTGTGATCCAGACCTTCTCATCCAACATCAGTGTCTGACCTCATAACTGCTCTACAGAACGAATGGACACAAATTCACACAGAAACTGCTGTAGCTACAAAGGTGGACCAACTCAATATTAAAGCCAATTGATTTAAATGCAATGTGATTAAAATCCATGTTAGGGTAATGGTGAGGCATCCCAATACTTTTGTCCATATAATAGATTACTACTACTGCTACTACTACTGATGGAAAAATAATACAAGTAAAATATAAATGCACTTTATTTATAAGGCACCTTTCTTTAAACCTTAAAAAAATGGGCGTCCCAATACTTTTGTCCATTTAGTGTACATCATTTTACTCAGAATAACATACACTAGTGTTTGCAGGCAAATCACAATGAATACAGAGCGATTTAGCCTTTCACACCTCTTATGGGCAGTCACTGCTTTATAGATATTTTAAACTCTAGAGATATTTTTATCAAAATGCGCCTGGATTCTTATGTAAAATGACAGAACGGCAACATTTTTATTCCTTGTTTGCACTGTTGAGTACACCGCTCTGTATCTCAGCAGACCCGCACTGTTTTGACAAGAACCGAAAGTGTTAGTTTTGCGGAGAAAAGCGCCGTTCTCTGACCTGTAATTACTGAACGCGTCTTTCTTGCACAGAGACTTTTTTTTCTTCTGAGAGGAGTAAAATTCTGGGGAATGTCACAGCCGATCTGTTCGAACCCGCGAGCACTTTGAAAAGGATGAAGCATTCGCACATCGATCTAGTTTTTGGCGGCTTATTATACACTCGTCTATAAGCCTGTCAGGAACATCAGAACGCCGCCTCAGCCAACACTAGTCTGTATGCCTGTCAGAGACTTCACAATGTTGACTGAAATACATTGGAATAAAATAACTTTTAGACGTTTAGGTTTGCTTACAGTGTAGAAACAGGCCTCAGATTTTCTGACTGCTTGTTCTTTATTGCTCCTCTCTTTCTTCTTATCCTTTCTTACCTCCTCCTCCTCCTCCTCCTCCCCTCCTCCTCCTCTTTCTCCTCCTCCCCTCCTCCTTCTCCTCTTCCTCCTCCCCCATCCTCCTCCTCCTTCTCCTCTTCTTCCCCCTCCTCCTCTTCCTCCTCCTCATCTCTCCCCCTCCTCCTCTTCCTCCTCCTCTTCCTCCCCTCCACCTCTTGCTCCTCTTCCTCCTCCTGCCTCTCCTCCGCCTCCCACTCCTCTTCCTCCTCCCCCTCCTCCTCTTCCCCTCCATCTTCCTCCTCATCATCCTCTTCCTCCTCCTCCTTCTCCACCTCTACCTCCCCCTCCTCCTCCTCCTCCTCCTCCTCCTCCTGCTACTTCTCCTCCTCTTCCCCGTCCTCCTCTTCCTCCTCTTGCTACTTCTCCTCCTCCTCCCTGTCCTCCTCCTCCTCTTCCTCCTCCTCACTCTCCTCCTCCTGCCCTTCTCCTTCCCTCCTCCCCTTCCTCTTCCTCCTCCCCCTCCTCCTCCTTCTCCTTTTTATTCTTCTTCCTTGGCAGGTGTAAGAACATCTCCTATCCATCAAACCTCCCCCAAGTCAGCATTGTGTTCATTTTTGTGAATGAGGCGCTCTCTGTCATCCTGCGCTCCATCCACTCCGCCATGCACACAACACCTGGCCACCTCCTCAAAGAAATCATACTGGTGGATGACAACAGCAACAGTGGTGAGTCTGCAACCTGCACTCAAAGCAAATGATGCACTTTTGTGCTTTGTTTTTTTCCACCGCTCAGGGAAATGTGAGGATTATGAAGTGCAGACACTCTTAAAAGGATTCCATTTGACTGGAACATACTGTATGAAAAACCTTTCATTGGTTTAAAACCTTCATGTGGAGTTTCTTCAGACTTTATAAAGGTTCCTCACAGTCGCATCTCACTTGCATTTCCAGCCATAGAAATGTTCTTTAGAGCCCCTTTTCGGCACCTTTATTCCCGAGAGGGTATAATTTCCGGCGATGCTGGCTGGGATAAATATGGAGCGAAGCTTTAGCGGGAGCGTGCACTTCCACTTTGTCGTCTCCCATGTTCCCCTTTTTTACTCCATCCATGCCGTGCTTGTTCATAATTACCCCCCTGCATGTCTTGAGCGACTTTCTGTCTTTAATCTAACCCTTTAATGTGCTTAATTAGAAGCTATGCGTGTTGGATTAAAGCGATAGGTGTAAGAATACTAATTAGCAGCAAAAGTGGAAATATTTGCTTAGAGAGGATTACGCCTGAGAGGTACTGCTGAGAGTCGAGGTTGCCTTGACAGCGTTTGTCTGTTATTCCACTTTATTGCGCCGGCCGGTGCATCTGCATGCAGGCTGTTAATGGAGAGAGAACCATTTAGACTCCTTACATACCAGAACCAACTGATGGCTTTTGCAAGTGGGTCAGCCAGAACATATGGTGCTCCCGCTGAGAGGAGACAGCGAGAGAGATCCGCCGCACATAAGGCTTGTGTTGGATGCACCTCTTACGGGTCAGCCGCGTCCTGCCATGCCGTTCTACTGATCCCACCGCTGATCTCTGGGATAAGACTCACAGATGAAGGTGGTGTGGCATCTCCTAGAGAAAATCCTACTGGTAGACCATCCTTCTGTGGATTACAAGGGGGTCCTTAAATACGACAATGATCCATTCCTACAGCAGTGATGTGGCCCCGTCCATTATCTACCCTTGGTCCCGCACTCGGAGTCGGGCGGGGGGCTGGAGCCTATCCCAGCTTCAATGGGCGAAGGCGGGGTACATCCTGGACAGTCACCAGCATGTCTCAGGGCCACATACAGAGACAGAAAACCATTCACACTCACATTCACTCATCCTAAGGCAATTGTAAAGTCATAATCTTCAACATAAAAACACAACTAAGCCAGATATACACTGTGCTGTAGTAACAGGAAAAATGACAAAAAAAATGAGTGTAAAACACTTCAGAATGGTGTAGGTAAGCATACTGGGGGGCGTCAACTCCCTCACTCATCCCTCACTCATACTCAAATGCGTATTCTGTGTATTCTTCCCGGCGCGCGCAACCAAACTAGTCAGCAGCATTGTAAACTCGAAACGTCGCATGTGAAGACTGTTGTAGCCCAAGGACCCCCTGTACACTGCATCTGTCCGGTTTATATAGTCGAACACAGCCGGACTCACTTACTGATCCTAACACAGTTGTAAAATCATAAAAACTCAACTAAGCCACAGAAAAAAGGAAAAGGACATAAATATTGTAGTATATTGTAGAAAATATCGCGATTTCTGCGTACTCCGTGTACACTGCATATTCTTCCATGCCAGCCAAACTAGTTATGGGAGTAAAACTCACTCCCAGTCGAGACTGTCGTAGCCCAAGGACCCCCTGCTCAGTGCATCTGGCCGGTTTTTTTTTATTGTTTAGCTTCTCCAGGTCTTGCAGGCTGTGACATTTCACAGATGAGATCCCAGCATGTGCGCCAGAGCACTGTGTCAGATGATGGCACTAATAGGTTTACCTTTATCATCACCGCTATGATTGCTAATCTTATCTGTTGTCACCTGCGAGGCTGTTTGGAGCCACCCAAGACCTTTCAGGAGGCGGCGTGATGCGCTTGCCGTCCAGAATCAATTATGGGCTGAGTTCATTGTGCTGTTCATTAACATGCTGCCGGCGGTGTGACCACTGTGGTGAGGAAGGGCGAGGCGACCCGGCCGAGTCCTTGCTAATTGGACGAGCTCGCTCACCTGTGGCCTGCTCTGGGGGCACGAAGGATCACGGCGCGTCTCCAAGCTCCGACAGCACCGGCTCTCCTCATATTCACGGCGACGGGAAACGTGCTTCGGTGCTAGACAGCCAGTCAACAAAGGGAGCGTAACCATGAGACCCATAGCTGTCAGGTATGGTCAGACGCAGAGGTGTGGAAAATGAATTTAGCATGGAAAAGCAGGGGTGGCAACAGTAATCCCACACCTCCTTTGGAAACACGAAAACAGGCTGCCCCCTTTTTTTCGCTCTCTGAAAATATCTGCAGGATATGAAGTGGGATTTGGGATCTTAATCCACTCCCTTAGCCTTCTGTCCTTTGCCTCTCTGCTCCTTAGGGCTCCCATGCTGTTTTCTGTGGTCACAGGGAGACTGCACGGAGTGCATATAGGACTTTGCCCTCGGTGGTCTCTGTGAATCGGACTGTTCTGAAGGATCAGAAGGGCTCTCCGAAGCCGCTCCGGCTGTCCTCGGCTTGATAAATTCGAGAGGGACTCAGGTGTGGTGATCAGATACGGATTCAGAACTGGGCTGGTTGGGTTTGTGCCAATGGCACAATTAGAATCCTGCTTGCATTCAAAGTGTAATACAGAAACGATCTTTTCAGTGAGATTTGACGATAGAAATCAACATCATGGCGTGACTCAACAAAAGAAAAGAACAGAAATCACATGAAATATGCGCATCTACACACATTCAGATAATCAAAAATGGAATTAAACAGAATGAAATGATTATAATTAACTATAACTGAATCATTATGCTAAAAACATCACCAATGTGCGGCTGCATCCGTCACATGGCCAATCAGCGGTTGTTGTTTGTGTGTGTGTGAGATTAAGTCTTATTTTTAAACACATTTAGTTAAGGTCTGTATTCTCCGAATATAAAAATAGGCCAGATCTGAAGGACTGTTTCATTACAGTATGTACTGTTATCCCGATAAATTACTTAATAATGTAGATATATTGTGATATTAGTATCTAAACAGTGCAGTTTTTCCACACTAAATGAAATTAGGACTGATTCTTTATTTGTATGGTGTTTTATTGTGTGTCTTATAACGTATCTGATGGACTGTGATCTTATGTTTTTGTGATCTGACCCACACTTAGATATAGATAATATTAAAATGAGCAGCTAATGTATTTCAGTGGTTACATTCGCAACAAAAGAGACCATTTAAATTCTCATTAGTGATGTATATAGATCAAATATACACATATATATACATATATAGTGTATCTTTGAAGCAGGTACAGACACGGTTAGGCTGGAGCGGTGTTTCTGACGTTAATCCGCTCTCGTTTTTGTGTAACGCTTTCTCAGCTGACATGGTATTCCACCTCTGCTGGACATCTCTTTCCCTGACAGACGGCACCTCTGGGAATACAAAGCAGCCCAGAGACAGCTTTAAATGTCAGGGCTGGACACAAAGGAAGGGATCAAATGAATGTCATTTTAAAACGCTTGAATATGATATAAGGCCGTGAATGGTGTCCGGTGACAGTTATGTCCTGCGTCTTTACAAATAGCTTAACGTCCCCCGAAAAAAAGTGATGACGCTGCTGTTCCCGCCTCTGCACCCGCCGTATAATAAGTGCACTTGAGGTAATGCCTTATGAAAGATAGATATCGTGGGTCATGACATGAGCATCCTGGAGAAAATGGACCCACGCTTTTATTGTGATTCATGCCGAACCATTACTGCTCATTATTCTTCATTCGTATCCGTCCTCCTTCGTTTGAATTTGTTAATTATTAATCTGGAGGGAGGGGGAAAAAAAAAAGAGAGGAATTTCTTTCTCACATGAAGCTGCAAACAAGAAAAAAAGGCCTTCATCTGGATCAGAGAATGGAATTCATTTAATGTTTCCTGATTCCATCCTAAAAAGGAAATCGAGGCGGCGGAGAGCGCGAATTAAGATGGAGGAGCGTCAAGGAGCTCATATCAAACTCACAGGTTCGATTCGAAGGTAAAAAGTAGAAACCCGGCAATTCAGTTCACGTTCCCTCATGCAATTCTACCGTCTCAGTGATCGATGGGGGCCAGGGTTCGCTCAAGGATGAACCTTGCAGGAGTTTGCTGAGCTGAACTGAGCAGCCAGCTCCAGAGGCAGGTGAAATGTTTCATAGTGATGAGCTGAGGATGTTTCAAAGCAACTTTTACTGCGACGCAGGGCTTCTGTACCATCACTATTAATAACTAAAACATCAACGTTTTTTTTTGTCCGTGGAACAGACCTGGCGATTACTCTCAGCCACGACGTGGCAGGAGTGTATTTATATTTCCAGAGAGTCCACAGTTTGAGCCGTCTAGATCTACTCAGGACTCTAATAGTGATGTTATGGAGATATAACAAGCTGGCATATGTGCCAGCCAGCCTCTCTCTCTCTCTCTGTCTCTCTCTTCTCTCCCATGAGGCCTTTGACTGTGAATCCATTCATTAGCTGGTGCTAATATGTGATGACACTGGCCAGTGAAGCTGTGGGGGACCAGAAAAGAGGGCCCACAGGCCGGACAGCCTCATTCTTTTGGTCCACAGCGGGAAGAGCATTCTTTCCCACATTTTGTTCCCTTCATGTCTCTCTGTTGCCTTCGGTGGTAGGAAGCCATTGTGAGGCACCGTGCTTCGACACATAGCGTCGTGTTCGTCAAGGCTTTGATCGTTTATTTGTTTTGCAGAAACTTGTGCATAATTGTGCCAGTAGGATCGGATTACTGTGTGGCCTTTGGACAAACCATCTGCTCGTTATCATAAGAAACTAAACGCCCATCACACAGCGAGATATAGGGGGATTCGAGTACACACACACACACACACACACACACACACACACACACACACACACAAACACACACATACAGATACACACTCACACACACACATACAAATACACACTCACAGAAACACACACATATACACACATACACACACACACACATGCACACACACATATATACACACACATACAGATACACACACACATGCACTCACATACACATACACACAAGCACATGCACACACACACACACAAACAAACACACACACACACAGACAGACATATACACACACATGCAAACACACACACACACACACACACACACACACAGATACACGAACACATACACACACACACATGCAAAAACACACACACACACACATACACACATACATGAACACATACACACACACACACATACAGACATATATATATATATATATATATATATACACACATACACACACACACATGCACATACACAAGCATTACTTGAAACCACATTGTCCTATTAATCTTATTTCTAATGAATGACTAAGTGAACGGTTTATTGTTGGGCTGGTTTGTTCAGATTAATGTTTGAATTTAATGCTTAAAGAGACTTCGGTGAGATGGATGGATGCGCATTACTCTGAAAGTGCTTTAATTTATATTTCATCATTTTCTTTAGAAAAAAGTGCTCATTAATTAGAACAATTAATTCTTTGGCTATGAAACTTTGAAGAAAAAAGGAAAGTGAAATGAACTTGGAAGCAGAAATAAATGTGACTGCTTAAAAAAAATAACATGTTCATGTGATGCATGTGGCGTTCATGCAGTGCAGCAGATAGCAGCACCTTTGTGTGACAGTTAGGTCGTTCCATGAATGGCAAAAGAAAAACATACTAGTTCATATTAGAGTTATATATTAGACTTATTCAGAGTTCATATTAGAGTTCCTATTAGAGTTATATATTAGAGTTATACAGAGTTCATATTAGAGTTATATATTAGACTTATACAGAGTTCATATTAGAGTTCCTATTAGAATTGTACAGAGTTCATATTAGAGTTTCTATTCGAGATGTACAGAGTTATAAAGAGTTCATATTAGAGTTATACAGAGTTCATATTAGAGTTATACAGAGTTCATATTAGAGTTATACAGAGTTCATATTAGAGTTATACAGAATGCACAATATCATCTTTAAGTTTGCCGAAGCCTTGTGTTTTACCATGCATGCAAAATAGGGCTGGAATATATATCATCTACTAATAAGTATCGCAATATTACACTCTGCAATACACTGAAACACTGTGATTGGTTAGAGGCTCATTTGCATATTGCAATATGTAAATGAGCCTCCAACCAATCACTGTGTTTCTGACAGGGTGACCTATCATAGCTCCAGGTGAGTTACTGGGTGTTCTGATAAATCAAGGTCGTCATGTAATTCAACGAAGGTTTTCTTATTTCAGTCTTTAAAGACGTTGGCGAATCTGTACATGAGTGGGCGGGGCTAGACTGCTGTAGCCAGAATAAGGAGAGGAATTTAAATGTGTTTGTTTTGCAACATCACAAAAGCTATCATTTTAAAACAGGGTGTTTTTGTATCTTATTCTCCATAACTAAACTATACGGATTGAGGGAGTCAACGTAATATTTGAAACAATATTTACTGACTTTAAGCTCTTTTAATTCCAGAAAAGTGATGGTATGGACTCTTTAATATCTCAAAAGGCATCGCAATATGTAGCAGTGCTGACATTTTCTCTTTATCGTGCAGCTCTGATGCAAGGTATGGATGTATTTTTCATACAGTTCTGATGTATATGAGGTACGGATGTATTTTTCATTGATTCATGAATAGCATGATTCTTGCATGGTTGTTGCATAATGTACAGCATGTCGTCTGTTGTGCAGCAGCCAAGGTTAGGGCAGGGAGTCATGAGACATAAATGGAGAATGGAAGTTTTATAAGCAGGCTGTCTGGCTGTACTGGTTCAGTAGAAGAGTATGAGGACTGTGTGGGAAACATATTGGATTTCAGTATACCATGTAACATTTTGCTCTGCTTTATTTTTGCTTGTTAGATCATATGAATGCCCTAATTCATCCAAACACCCTCTAAATCATTTATAGTGTCTTGCGGTTGCACTGGTTAGAGCATGGGTCACCAACCCCAGATCTACCTTCGTTTCATTGGTGTATTGTGTGTATATTTCATTAAAATGACAATAAAACCTACTTGACTCGACTTGACTTGACCTGACTGTCCCTATTAGTCATATTAGTCAAGAAAGGGTCGACCAGATTTTGATTAAGACAGCTGAAGATGGTCAGGAGGGGGGGGGGGGGGGGTGTTGCAGGTATGGTCAGGGGGGGGTAGGACCCCAAACCTGACAACACCCTTGAGTGCTACGAAGGGTGGCACTGAGCCTGGTCCCAGTAGCGAAAACCTTGCCTGGCTGTCCTGGTTCAGTAGAAGACTGGGAACACAAGGGCTTAACATATTTGATTCCAGTATAGCGAGTAACATTTTGCTCTGCAAAGGTATATTTGGATGTGTTCACTCATGTTCCGTCTATGACACTATTAAGGACGGGTGGTTAAGGATTTGCCACTGTGATCAGCTGGTCGTGGGTGCAAATCCCGGGACTGCCAATGGTACCCTTGAGCAAGGTACCGTCCCCACACTCTGCTCCCCGGGCGCCGTGTTCCTGGCTGCCGCTTCTTCACTTGGTGAATGGGTTAAAATGATCTTGTGTAGGTCAACATTGCTATCTGGGGGAACTGACATATTGTGTAACACTTACAAGCACTGTTCGTTTCACCGTATACATTGACATTCATGGCATTTAGCAGATGCTTTTATCCAAAACGACTTCCATTCCCTAACTACGGGGGCAGTCTCCCTGGAGCAGCCTGAGGTTAAGAGTCTTGCTCAGGAACCCAGTGGTGGTCTGCTGAAGGTAGCATTCAAACCCATGACCTCTTGGTATGTTACCCACTAGGCCTCCACCGACCCCTACCACTCTTGACAGGGCAATGAAGAGTGACCAGATGGGGCTTCAAGCTCTTTAGTGCCATGAGGGCTACAAAAAGTGGCTTGATTTGACTATTACTTATATCAGTCAAGTAAGAGTCTACCAGATTTTGATTAACACAGCTTAGGGCTACCAGGAATGGTCAAAGGTGGTTGGACGCCAATCCTGACAATATCATTGAGGGGTACGGAGGGGGGCACTGAGGCTGGTGGGAGATAGTAAGAGGTGCCAGAGGCAGAGCCCTTACCTAACAGCTTTAAAAGGTGACGGGAGCGACATTGCTGCTTCGGAGACGACAGTCAGAAGGGGTTTTGATCATGGGGCCGTAGTGAAGGGGTCTGACTGGCGACTGGCTCAAGGGCAGGGCTCCCTACTCTCTCTCTCCTCCGTCTCTCTTTCTCAGTCCCTCTTGTGCCTCCGAGTGGCCCCCATCTGCTCACTTTTTGTAGCCCTCATGGCACTATAGAGCTTAAAGCCCCTTCTGGCCACTCTTCATTGCCCTGTCACGAGCTTGTTGGGACAGAGAATCCGAAACATGCTAAGTACAAACTGCTAAGCAATCATCACATTTATTTGCAGGTGAATTCTGAGTAGCTTATTTCCATTAATCATTCATGATAGACATACTGAAACCTATTCTTCAGTTTTATTATTGTTATCAAGGTTTAAGCGGAGACATGGGCGGGTCTGAAGGCGATATTAGTGTAACCATATAGCGTGTCCGCATTGCTTAACCAGAAATAATGAGGACTGAACTCCGGGAACCTGGTGTAATGCAGTGCTCCCTGTCTGTCTGTCTTTCTCTCTAGAGGAGTTGAAGGAGAAGCTACAGGAGTTCGTGGAGGAGACGAACACGAAGCGCCCAGGCTTCATTAAGGTGGTGCGCCACAGTAAGCAGGAGGGATTGATCCGCTCCCGCGTAAGCGGCTGGAGGGCCGCCACCGCCCCTGTGGTGGCCCTGTTCGACGCCCACGTCGAGTTCAACGCTGGCTGGTGGGTGATATTACACTCCGACAGAAGTCACTCGTGCCTGAGAAGGTGCCGGGGACAAATATGGAATAAATAATGAACTTCGTGCTTCGTAATGTGTCTCGATGTTTTCAGCGTTCGCATGTCTGTGTAACTGCGAGTTATGTCAGGTGAGCCGAAGGCTGAAAAGATGAAACACCTGAGCTGACACTTGCAATCAAAGCATTCTCTTTGATCCAAAGAATAGATCCAGGTGTTCCCCTTTGAAGACAAAACATAGTTCAGTCTTTCCCAGCCCCCCCATCCAGTCCTCCTTATCATTACAGGCTATCTGACTCACATACCACATTCCATAGCTCACGCAGGCAGTTAGTCTATTAACCATCTGACCCAGATACGTCAGTGCAGTATGAACAACATCCAAAATCTTTTTGACTTTAATCTACTTTCACATGATTCTAAACCTCTGCGCTACAGATCAGGTCCACTGGAATCCCTAGGTCTAGAATTTGGAGCTTAGGGTTGAATTGCTTCAGTAGCTTAATCGGACGCTTAGCTGACACATACTTTACACGTCTGGCGTTCAGTAAACATGTTTATATTTCATCCTCTAATATGCATTAGTAATGAAACTTGCCTCAGTTGCATTTTGTCTTTGTCTTCAGGGCGGAGCCCATTCTCCAGAGGATCAAGGAGGACAGAACCCGGATCATATCACCGTCATTCGACAACATTAAATATGACACGTTCGAGGTGGAGGAGTACCCACTCTCTGCTCAGGGTTTCGACTGGGAGCTGTGGTGTCGATACCTGAACCCACCCAAGTCATGGTGGAACCTGAACAACAGCACCGCTCCAATCAGGTAACAGGGCTTGAATGCATTAACATTTACAAAAGACTTTATAACCCTTAGAGGTTACAGTTAAAGCAAGTGATCAGTGTGGTGAATCTCAGTAATACCTATTTCTCACTCGCAGCTCACTGCAACGAGCGCAGTGTTTGTGTTTTTGCATAGAAGAGGAGATGCTTTATTATTATTATTTATTATTATTTGACTTGAAGATAACATTTCCAAAAATCACTCGGTCCATTTTTAAGGTAACACTACTATTGGTGTGATTTTACATTTTCTTGCATAATCCACGATACAAGATCAGGTGAATTTACAAAACTCATTCAGTCCACTCCAGAGATGGAGACTTGAGTCTGAGACTCGGACTCAAACCGCACTTAAGTCGCACAAACAATGACTTGTGACTTTAGACTTGCCCTCATTTCGTATAATTATTTATTTATATCTTGCACTCTTTCCAACGACCTGAAAACTGTTCACCACGCCCCGGTGTCCCATTACTTTTGTCTGAGGTGAACGGTTTTCAGCTAATAACGGTTTTCTACGGGTCGTTGGAAAAGTTTCACATTTAGAATGTGAGATGTATTTTTCATATTTAACATTTAGATTTAAGATCATTTAAGGCAAATCCTCCATGTTGGTGAGGGCAGATCACAGCACACAGCCCCGCCCCCTGCTAAGTAACAGCCAATTGTCATTGCGGGGCGTGGCCAATTAGCATATCCTCCAAACATTTAGAGCATTTACAGCTCAAACATCCCACATTTAGAATCACTGTTTGTAAACATTGGCGCACAAAGACTTGAGACATGTCTTAGACTCTCTGGTCCACTCGCACAGTAGGGAGTGCTACTTACCCAGGTCTCCCAGGCGGCAGATCATAAACAAATATGGCTCTACGCTGTGTCATGTAATAGGATATTAATATTAAATTTGTACATAGTTTTGTGACATTGAATATTGATTTACTTTAAAATTGTTTTGATTGCATTTTTTAAACACATTTGCCCAAACTAAGATGTACTGGAGTTGCACTTTAGAAACAGGCATTGAAAATTGATGAGTAACTGTAAAATTTCAATTAAAATATTACTTCCTGTAAGAATTGCTTTCCAATAGGTAAAACAAGTAGAACACAATTTTCCAAAAAAAATGCTTTGGGACTGAATTTTAGAAGTTTTAGAAATTTGCTCTTCAATTTGGTGAAAAGATGTTGCTGTGCATGATTTCTTTATGAAAAGAGAACAATTCATGCCACTACTTTTTGCCTCTATTCACAGAATTTTGAAATATTAATTCCATAAAAGACCATGTAATTAAGTACACGAAATGGACAAAAGTATTAGGAAGTCTGATCATTACACCAACAGGGACTTGAATGAAGCAGAAAGGACTGTGCACCCCTTCAAAATTCAGCCTCTGTATATAGGATTCAGTAAACGCAGTGCATGAGTGTTGCTCATTAACAGTACTTGCTGTACTATAAACAAGCTGTCAAAAAATGACTCATCATTAGAAGTAGATGTAAAGAAATAAAGATTGTATAGCTCGTAGTTTAGCTCGTAGTTTATGTTTCCCTGAAGACTAGATGTTCTATATATGGAAATCTACCCTCTGAAATCTATTCCATACAAACATACAGTGTGTGGACAAAAGTATTGGGACACCTGACCATTACACCAACAGGGACTTTAATGACACTGCATTTAAATCCATAGACTTTAAAATGGAGTTGGTCCCCTTTACAGCTATAACAGCTTCCACTCTTCTTGGAAGACGTTCCACAAGATTTTGGAGTTTCTGTGTGAATTTGTGTCCATTCACTCTGTAGAGCATTTATGAGGTCAGACCCTGATGTTGGGCGAGAAGGTTTGGATCACAATCTCCGTTCCAGTTCATCCTAAAGGTGCTGAATGGGGTGAAGGTCAGGACTCTGTGTGGACCAGTCAAGTTCTTCCATACTGAACTCCTCCAGCATGTCTTTATGGATCTCACTTTGTGCTCTGGGACACAGTCCTGCTGGAATAGTAAAGGTTCTTCCACAAATTGGATCCATGGTCTTGTACAAAATGTTATGGTATACTGACGCATTAAGATTGCTCTTCACTGGAAGTAAGGTGTCTAGCCTTAACCCTGAATATCAAGTGTGTCCCAATATTTTTGTCCCTATAGTGTATGTAACGTGTTTAAACGAATGCAACGGAAGTAGGGTAAATAAACTCGACTTCTAAGGGTTAGGGAAGCATAAGGAGTCACACTGTGCTTGATTAGATTAATTCTGAATGAGCAGTCGTATAACAGAGCAAAGTAGGTCTGACGTATTAATAAAACTACATTTCTTGGGTGTTCTCCATGATATAGAAGTTATTCCTTTTTTTAAAACAGTTCTTTTTTGTTGCATCCCGAATGTCAAATGAGTCATATTTCTCGCTCGGTTTGCCTCTGCAGGAGCCCTGCTCTGATTGGCTGCTTCGTGGTGGACAGGCAGTACTTTGCTGAGATCGGGCTGCTGGATGAAGGCATGGAGATCTATGGCGGCGAGAACGTGGAGCTGGGCGTGAGGGTGAGTGATGAACGTGCTCTCCACAGGCAACGGCTAATGAAGATAATGGCCTCTCTCCTGAAGGATTAACAACAATAATGACCCCCTCTGCTTTTGGCAGGACCCATAGAAACTCTGTCACTTCATTCGTGTAGGGCCTGATCAAAGCGATGTGCTCTTTCACGTCTGGCTGGCACCGGATTGCCTGAGGCTGGGCCAAAATGATCATCGCTGATCTGTATATTTTGTTAAGAGCCCCACACTTGATGAGTTTTAAACACTTAAGCGTATCTGTAATAGAGTCAGACCTATCTTTTATAATCTAATATAAAAATGGATTATCTAGCGCCGCATGGATAAGACGTGGTTTAGAAATTTTATTCATCGTCTTCTGAGCGAAAGATACTACTTTGCCTTTGTGTGTGGGTGTGTGTGTGTGGGAGGGTTCACAAGTATCTAGGCATGTGTGTGTGGAGCTTTGTGTGTCTGTGCTTGTTTTGTTTTTATTTGTGATTGTATGCTTTTAAGGTCATGCAGAAATTAAACTTGTTTAATATTAAATATCAATACAGCTCTTGTCAAATCCAGCACATTCAGAGCCTCTAGAAATTCAGTCCAATTTCAGGTCAGTTCAGTTTCAGCATCTTGTATTTTGTCTCCTTAGATTCATTATATTCTGGGTATAACTGGGTGTTTAACTTCTACATTAATATCTAGAGAGACAGTCGCTCTTGAATTTCACGGTTCACTTAATCATACTACATTATATGATACAGATTTTCTAAATACAGATGATTGCTGTATCTATAAACAAACCCATTTAGCTTGCAATACCAAATGCTTAATATATTCTATTTTTTTTTACAGCAGTGTAATACCCTACAGTTTATCCATTACATGAAGGGAACTTCACATTACATTATTCCCCCAGTTTTATGTGGATCAGGAGCTGTGGATTCAGTCACACACTGATTTTTGTAAAGAACCAAACTCCTTGTTTTACGAGGAAATCCCCACAATAACGCGGAAACTGCGAAGATCCTCCGGCTTTTTTTTTGAGAACCTAACTGTATTAGCGGCACAGGCCAGCGGTGGCAGTAATACACTGAAAAGTTGTCAAATGCCATAGAAAGAAGAAGAAGAAGAAGCCTGCTGCAGCATATCTGCTCAGTGTCTTGTTCCCCCCCCATCCACCCCCTGGATTTCAAGTTATCTCAGTTTATTTAGTATTAGTAAGCTAGGCTCTGTCTAAACATGTGGGTAGAGAGAGTTATTTCAATGTTTCTTTTGTGTACGAGTCTTTACACACTGCTAATGCTAACTGTTAATGTTAACAGTGTTTCTCTCACACACCCACTCACACACACACACACAGTTTAAAATGAAATTTTAGGAGCATGTTTGGGGGCATATTTAGGGTTTACACTTTAAAAATAGGCATTTTATGCATTTTTTTAACCAAAACACAACACTGCGGTTTTCCAATGTACGCAGGTGCTCTTGGAACGTAACCCCCGTGAAAAGCGGGGGATTACTGTATATTACATGTTCTCTGTATACCAGTCGATAAGATGGCAGTAACCAACTGCCTGGTCATTTCAAGATTCTTTATTTGTCACATGCATATTTATATTTATAATTTTATATTTAATATTTATAATAAAAGTAACAACTTAAACAACAAACATAAGTTAAAGGTAAAATATAGAAGCTAACTTTCAGTATTTTAAGTTATAAAAAGTTATAAATGAAGCAACAATCTGGCAGATATTTGTACAATGTGCAACAGAAGTAAAGACCTGTACAGCCGCAAGTACAGTGTAGCAGTTACAATACAGCATGAAGTAGTTACCTAGAAACCAAAACATGTCAAATGCATTTATAGGTATATCTGATGTAAGTAAAATAAACAATTTCACCTAAAATATAGATGCAAAAAGCTAGTAAAAACAGTTCCACCGCCCATTATTACAGCATTTTTAGGCAGGCTGCTTCAAGCTGCAACACGTTTTCCCACATGCTTTTCAAATAACTACCAATTACTTTCAATTTTGACAGGATGGTTTACTCTTGTATCCCAGAATTCACAGTTCTTTAAAGAAATCTACTGTATTTGCGGATTACAGTAGAAAACTGTAGTGTTTCCCTTTTAAATTTACATCAGGGTGTCATTGCAGCATTCTGTTTTCAGTATATTGCTTATGGATATAGGAATTTAACAGTGTTTTTCAGGTCTAGGTGATATAAATAATATGGTACAATTAAATGATTCAGTTTTATACCCAGCCTTGCTTTTGTATCCCACACACTATGTGATGTTCCCCTGACAATAGTTTTTTCTGGCTGTAGCACATATTGTATGTCTTAATATGAATTGTGTACATTATCAGATGGTCCAGAGGAGGTGCTAGTGTCCCCGAGGAAAACGGATAAACCTGGCAACAAAAATTAGTTTCATTCCATTCTGTAGTGTTTCTCCTACAATCTCGGCGCTGATTTCGGTGGTTACGTTTATTTTTATGGAGCTTCAAGGGTTTAGTAAGAAACGTTGTTTTTAAATAACTAAACTTGGCCGATGTTTTTTTGTTCTACTTATAACTTTTTCATATTAATGTGTTGTTTGTTTGTTGGACATGTAGATAACCGGGGTGCCGACTCTCACGCACTGAGACACGCATCAGTGAGACTAACTTGAAAATAATAGTAGTATTACAACAAACTTATAATGAAAAATATACATACAATTCAGTTTATCTCTAGAACCGTTGAAGGGAGGAAAGATCTTGTGTGGTTTTCTGAATCTGTTTGCAAAACTTGACTAAGAAACATCACAAATTGCAGTGAAACAGACCATAAAAATGTGTTACCCAGTGTAATAAAGCCAACAAGCAGAACATGCATTAGGAACATTCTGCTGATCCCAGAACAGCAATGGAGTGACCAAACACACCACACACGTCACACGTGCAGGACCATTTGGAACACATATAGTGATAAAATCATCACCCACTAATCACTCTGTAAGGAGCGTGAGTAGGAGCGACCCTCCTCTGTCATTTTTGCTTTTAAGATTTTTATTCTGGATATAATGGCTGACTGATTGCTTGTCTGTGGAACAAGCCCAGGTTTCTGTCCGACATCTTACCCATCCAGTGTATATATGAAACATGAATCCTTCTGATTGCATTTGCAAAAGAAGCCCAACAAGTTCTTTGTGGGTCCCACGCTGAAAGCAGCAGCATTCAGTGGTTTTCCGTGGGAGGTGCCTGTGGTCCTGGGGGTTAATTGCGTCCCTGTGTGGTGGAGCTGACCTGCTAGGATGCTGCAGAAGGTGAGGGGAGGGAGAGGGGAGCTGCAGGACCGGAGCCACAGAGGCCTTGGCACTGACCCCAGAGCAGGCGCTCCACTTCAGCCCCAGCAGAGCCCAGCTGCAGGCAACATATTGGAACTGACTGGTCACCACCTGCTCCATCACTTTGTGCCATTTCTGCAGGAGACGGGAACTAGAGCTTTAATCAGGCCTGAAATTGGTCTGAAGCTGAATGTATCCTGATCATATTTTGCCCAAGTCGGACCCGCCCCTGCATACTGGACCGGGTTTTGAATGTTAACCCTTAGAACTCAGTGGTAGAATCAGACTCGAACAAAAGTCTGGTGGTGCGCCGCGGCTCAGCCGCTCTCCGGACCCCCTTCCCTCTGCAGGTTTTCCCCACCTACTTGTGGGAGGAGAATTCTCCCACGTTCAAATATCTTGTGTTTTGTTTGTTTCTATAACCTAAAATGAAAGAAATTTGTCAATTTTTCTTCTTCGTGGGCATTTACATGTGATGCCATTTTTAATCAGAGTAAGAAAACTTTATTTATCCCGGAGGAAATTGCTTACAACGCCAGTAACGGTTATTATTAAGATTTTTAAATCACAATAACTTTGGTTCTACATGAAATAGGACCACCAAACAAACCTCAGCATGGCGTCTGACACCTCAAGCATCAACACAAGAAGGAGTTATTTTGCAGTTTGATCACAGTTTACCAGTTTGTTGCTCTGCTACACTGATCTGGGTGGGTGTGGCCTAGTGGGAAGGATACTTGCCTCTGGACCAAGAGGTCATGGATTTGAATCCTACCTCCACTGGGTCCCTGAGCAAGACCTTTAACCCCAAGTTGCTCCAGAGAGACTGCCCCCTGTAGGTAGGGAATGGAAGTCGCTTTGTATAAAAGTGTCTGATAAAATACCATAAATGTCTCCCCGTGCCGTCGGTTTTTTTGCTGAGGTTTTGGCTTTTTTTGAACCATTATTTGACTGAAGTAACAATGTTTTTATCTCAGTATGGATTAAGGCTGCCCACCTCCACTTTTTCCTCACCTCTCTTGCTGTCTCTCTCTCTGTCTCTATCTCTCTCTCTCTCTCTGTCTCTTTCTCTCTGTCTCTCTCTCTCTCTCTCTCTCTGTCTCTCTCTCTGTCTCTATCTCTCTCTCTCTCTCTGTGTCTCTTTCTCTCTCTCTGTGTCTCTATGTCTCTCTGTCTCTATCTCTCTCTCTCTCACTCTCTCAGTCTCTGTCTCTCTGTGTGTGTGTGTCTCTCTGTCTGTCGCTCTGTCTCTCTGTCTCTGTCTCTCTGTCTCTGTCTCTCTCTCTCTCTGTCTCTCTCTCTCTCTCTGTCTCTGTTTCTCTCTCTCTTTCTCTCTCTCTCTCTCTCTCTCTCTCTCTCTCCGTGTGTCTCTTTCTGTCTCTCTCTCTCTCCCTCTCTCTCTCTCTCTCTCCGTGTGTCTATTTCTCCCTCTCTCTCTCTCCCTCTCTCTGTCTCTCTCTCTTTCTCTGTCTCTTCCTCTCTCTGTCTCAAAATATGTATTGAAATCAAAGTAAATGCAAGCTGTAATCTTTCAAAGGTGAGAAGTTAAGAATGATCCATTAGGAATAGATTTGGATACTTATTTCAAAGAGGAGCCCTGTGTAGTGCTGACCTCTAATAGCGATAGTAACCTTCAGTATTAATTCTGTATTTAAAAATCACAGGCCTCTTTTGACCCTCTCACTGCACTAATCAGTACGTCTCCTCCTCTTGAGCACTTTTCGAAGACAACCGTTAACGTCTGGTAGTGAATCTGTGGTGATGAATCACATGTGGGACAGGCTCTGACTGCCAGGCCCACTGAGGTGAAAAATATAGCTCCAAGTGCACAGCGGTGAGGCTTATAAAGCATTTATGCAAATGCTTGAAGCTGCATTTCATAAAATATGATCACACACAAGATGTATGGGGGCCGTAATGTACCCTGCATTAGAGATGGATTTCCAGTGATGAAGTGGGTCAGGTTGACATGGGGCAGCAAACAGAGGGCAGCACTACAATATCGCCCTGTAAGAGGTTTTCTTTTACTTTATAGTAGCTGAATCTTTCCCAGCTGATTTCTGTTCACCCACATAAGAAGGTTTCACATATAAGTAAGTCATGAGCTGGCTTTAGACGCTGCTGTAACCTTTATTCTCTAAATAAATGGGATACTATTGATTGTCCTCTGGGCTTTGAGGAAAGTTGCTGTGCTTATTTAGCTGTCCGGTGGCTCTGGAAGGATAAAGCGAACAGAGGGTCACAGGTATTTTTGTTTCAGGGCTGTTATGTGAAGGACAGTGTGCAGCTATGTGTGAGGCCATCTCCTCCCACTCTCTTATTCTTTCCTTTTTTTGTCTTTCCTCTCTTCTTGTCTTTCTCTGGCCCTCTTTCAGAGGTGTGTACTACTTTTAAGGCCCTGATACCACTTTTTGAGTTTAATTTCAGTCTGTTCTGTTGGTCCAGTTCCTCTTGGATGGCAAAAGCAGAAGAGCAGCATCCAGCAAGTCTCTGTGCTGATCAGTACTGGGGAGTTTTTGGCCTCACACTGATTCTAGAAGTTTTTTTGCTGAGGTTTTGGCTTCTTTTGAACCATTATTTCACTGAAGTAACAATGGTTTTATCTCAGTATGGCTTAAGGCTGTCCACCTCCACTTGTTCTTCACCTCACTTCACCTCTCTCTCTCTCTCTCTCTCTCTCGCTCTCTCTCTCTCTCTCTCTCTCTCTCTTTCTCTCTCTCTCTGTGAGTCTCTGTCTCTCTCTTTGTTTCTGTCTGTCTCTCTCTGTCTCTGTCTGTCTCTCTCTCTCTCTCTCTCTCTCTCTTTCTCTCTCTCTCTGTGAGTCTCTGTCTCTCTCTTTGTTTCTGTCTGT
>JBBPDB010000039.1:4749477-4762699 GCA_037974465.1 Brachypetersius altus | reverse complement strand
TCTCTCTCTCTCTCTCTCTCTCTCTCTCTCTCTCTCTCTCTCTCTCTCTCTCTCTCTCTCTCTCTCTCCCTCTCTCCATATTTTACAAAGACTTTGCACAATCAACACTGGACCTTGATCAACTAATCAAAAGCTGATCAAGAACTGTTGGATGAGAAGTGCAGCTATATAGAGTAATAATAATAAAAACAATAATGAAATAAGAATAATATAACAGTAGTGCTGATGCAGTCACAGTAAAAATAATAGTTTTCTTTATTGAAGCCATTTGAGAAAATCGAGAGTTTGTGTCAACTATAGAAATAGAAACTATAGAAAGTTTACATGCATGTGTTGAGGAAAAAGTTTATGTTGAACTCTGCATTGTTACAAGAGTGGTTATATAGAATATAAACCCTCAACAAGTAAATCTACGACCTGAAGATCCAGCAGGTCATGAGATCTGATTTTTTGTTTCTTTTCTACCTCAGTAGTGGGAGCAAGTTTCTTGCCTCAGGCATAGTGAAAGAAATGTCAGCAGGATGTTACCCAGCTTCTGGCTATGCCCCATCATGCTCATCCCATTCTGTACATGTTTACACACCCAGAACCACACAAACATACAACTCCAGGTGGACTCCAGTGTTGTCTACAGTGTCCGTCCATGTATTGCTTGCTTTAAACCTGCTTGTATTGCTGGACCTGTTGCATTTTGGGGCTTTTAATTCAACATAATTAATTCTCAGCCAATATTTACTTCATCCCATTTGCGAGTAATATAAACAAAGCATGTTATATTTTTAGATCACATTTATGAATAGAAATGCCACTGATTTTTTTGTTTTTTATTAAAACATTCCTTACAGAAAATGAGGCGAGGCCAATGAATCTCAGTTTGAAAAAAATAATTATTTGAATAATTTTTTTAAAGCTAAAAACTGAAAACGGGTTGGAGACCGCTGGTTAAACAAATGTCGCTGGTTTTCTTAGCGTTCTCATTTGCTCCTGAATGTATGGCCTTGAAACACAAATAGCATTAAATAACATCAAGAACATGGTTTACGGCTTCCTGTCAGATCTGTGACTCATTCCTCTCTTTTCTTTACACACATGTCATGTCCTGTCAGGTCTAATCCTGCTTAGGAGACATTCAGAGCACGAATAAAGCATCTTTTTTCCTGTCGTAGTATTTTAGCGTGCATTTTTAGCAAGCGCGTCACGCATTTGCAAGCATGATTCTCAGACATGTTTTCTTTCAGAGCGCGCCACGGGCCGGCAAGGAAACCGAGATTTTGTTTGTAGCCGCATTGTCTGTGAATGTTTGTTCTTTCTGACGGATGTTGTCATGGTTACAGATTTAAGAAGTGATCTGCTCCACTTTTTGAGCGTTGTATTTTGGGCTGTAGTGACATGGCTCCCTCGGTTAACCTTTGCGAGAGCTCATGTGTGTTTATATTTTTTTTAAAAAAGCACTTTGTAAACAACAGATACACTTTATGACAAAGGTATTGGGACACACCCGTTTTTCAGGGTTTGGGTCTCTTACATCCAGTGAAGGGCTGGATTTTGATTGGCCACAAAGAGCCCTGATCTCAACCCCATCCAACACTGGAACGGAGATTGTGATCCAGACCTTCTTGTCCAACATCAGTGTCTGACCTCATAAATGCTCTACAGAATGAATGAATGGACACAAATTCCCCCAGAAACTCCCAAATCTTATGGAAAGTCTTCCAAGAAGAGTGGAAGCTGTTATAGCTGCAATGGGGAGCTAACTCCATATTAAAGTCTATGTATCTGAATGCAATGTCAGTCCCTATTGTTGTAATGGGCTGACGTCCCAATACTTTTGTCCATATAGTGTAGTTTTAAGCTATGAATTGTGCTGTTTGTACTGCAACATGGGGTCTTTATAATTTGCAGTTTGTAACTGGATTCTGCGGTTCAGATGTGATTTCACAGGGGTCCTGGTATCACACCTAGTTCCACTAGAAAGGTTTTATCATTTGGTTTTGTTTGGTTTCACATCACAGCAACTAAAGTGCACCAAATTATTTAAATGGGTGTTCGCCAGCTGGTATGCAAATGTTCACATTTGCTGCCATTCCTGCCAAAAAAGAGACTTTTTTCAGCATCTGATTCAAGATCTGAAAACTCTCTCTCATACATTCTTGATAAAAATGTGTAATTCTACCGTGTTGCATGAAATAGGGCCCATGGAATTGCAAAATTTGGGCACGTTTTGCACGTTAGGTATAAAAATACGTGCAGTTTTATAACTGAAAATCATGCTCGTACTCAGTTCAGCTGTTTCACGTTGTTTCCCGGAGACCTACCAAAATTTTACTGGTGAGGCTTTCAATGCGTCTCAAGTGCCAATCAAGAGTTTTCGCACCCCCAGAGACCTCCCGTGTTCCGCACCCGGAGAGAAAAGCTTGCTTTGATTTTGAATTCCTTTGGTGCAGGCTGTCACGCTTTCGCATCACCAGTTCAAGTGGAGTCGGCTTCTGACTATTTTATCTGTTGAACTGAACACACTGCCAACGTCCAGTAAAATAACTTTGTTCTGCTTGTACAAATTAATTTATAGTGCAATTTCTTAGCCTATATTAATCAGCTTTAGGGGGTTATCTAGCCTGTAAGGTCAGTTCTCACCGCCGTATGTTGATTTATGTTCCTCTGGGTTCATATTAAACATATTTATCAACATTTACAGTAGATACATTTTCTAGATTTCCCTATAAGATTAAAACAAAAAAATTCTAGTTTACACTTTTCATAACAAACTAACAAACTAAGGAACATATTTGATTGGTCTGCACCAAACAAGGTAGGTACAGTATTTGGACAAAAGTTTTGGGACGCCTGATGGATACAACAACATGGACTTTAATGACATTGCATTCAAATCCATAGACTGTAATATGGAGTTGATCCCCCTTTCTGCTATAATAGCTTCCACTCTTCTTGATGGCTTTCCACAAGATTTTGGACTTTCTGAGGGAATTTGAGTCCATTCATTCTGTAGAGCATTTATGAGGTCAGACACTGATGTTGGACGAGAAGGTCTGGATCACAATCTCCGCTCCAGTTCATCCTAAAGGTGCTGGATGGGGTTGAGGTCAGGACTCGCTTTGTGCACTGGGACACAGTCCTGCTGGAATAGGAAAGGTTCTTCACCAAACTGGATCCACAAAGTTGGAAGCATGGCGTTGTCCAGAATGTCTTGGTCTGCTGAAGCATTAAGATTGAACTTCACTGGAAGTAAGGGGTCTAGCCCAAACTCTGAAAAACAAGTGTGTCCCAATACTTTTGTCCACACGGTCGTAACTTTTGTAGAGTTTGGTATTTTGCTCCTAGGCTTAGAAGAATGGTAAATCTTTGTGGAATCGTTTACAGATTCCGATGTTTCCTTCTGGTTCCATGGCTTGCTTGTTTCCTGCTACACCACATTCACGAGCGGCTTGACGTCTCACACACTGCATGTATTTATCCGTCCTCGCTGGAGTGGAAGAAGAATAAAAGTGACCAATTGCTTCTCTGTGTTCTGTGAATCTCGAAATGTTATCTCTGGCAATTTCCTGCTTTCTGAGCTTGGCTCTTACGACACGCGCCTGGTCGTTTGTTTCAGAACGTGTACTACACCAGCACCCAGCAGCTGTATGTGGGCATCCTCAGCCCCACCATCGATGACGACGACAACAAGTGCCTGGTGGATGTGAACAGCCGGCCGCGGCTGATCGAGTGCAGCTATGCGGCAGCTAAGCGCATGAAGCTCCACTGGCTTTTTACTCAGGTAAGATCCTCTCACGAGGCGGCAGCACGGCTAAAGAACAAGAGACAAAAGAACATAGTGGGAGAAAAGGCACAGGACTCCGAGGGGACACTGAAGCCGTAGATGAGAAGAGAGGAGAGCATTGTGTAGAGTTGACAGTGGAGCCATTGGGAGGGGTTTTGTTCTACACACTAATCCAGACCCTGTTTCCACTTCACACACACACACACACACACACACTTACACACTTGTACAGACCTGCACATTCCTCACCTTCATTCACCTGTGAACTGTAAATGTTGCACAATAAGATTCCCTGTCCTTATTATCTTTATGCACTGCATCAAACCCTATGGCTGAATGAAGCTGTAGACACAATTAAAGCTGTTTTTAAAACCAGGGAGCTTTTCTAAAAAGGTGTCGTGCGACTTCATGACTACAAAGCAGCAAAAAGAGGAGGAAGAAAAGAATCCAGAAAAAGAACTAATGGAAAATAATGACTGAGTGCCATCGATCAGTCAGTCTGACATGAATTAGACAAGGGATTTGGAAAGTGCTGGTTAAGGTTGTGTGATTTCAGAGTAAGAGTAATGAAGGGACTTTTTGTTGTATTTTCTCCTAAAGCTGTTCATCTGGTTTTGCCTAAACTAATGCTTTAATTTATCTTATAATCATTAATGTAGATTACACCCTGCATGAAAAAGAGTTTACCCTCTTCTGCTACGGCATATAATGCAGTGTTGTCAAGGCTCAACACACACATACACACACAAACACACACATAAACACGTGCAAACACACACACACACACACATACACACACACACACACACACACATACACATGTGAAAACACACACACACACGCGTGCAAACCCACACACACACATGCACATACACACGTGCAAACATACACACACACATTAAACATACACACACATACACACATGCAAACACACATACATGCACACACACACTCACATGTGCAATCACACTCACACACACACACAAACACACACACACAAACATACACACACACATACACACGTGCAAACACACACACACACACACACACACACAAACATACACACACACACAAACATGTTCAACACACACAAACACACACATACACATGTACAAACACACACACACACACGTGCAAACCCACACACACACATGCACATAAACACGTGCAAACACACACACACACATATACATGTACAAACACACACACATATACATGTGCAAACATACACATACACACACACACGTGCAAACATACACACACATTAAACATACATACACATATACACATGCAAACACACATACATGCACACACACACAAACATACACATAAACACGTGCAAACACACACACACACACACAAACATACACACACACACAAACATACACACACACACACATACACACGTGCAAACACACACACATACACACGTGCAAACACACACATACACACGTGCAAAAACACACACCTACCCACACAAGCACACACAAACATACACACGTGCAAACACACACGCACCACACACTCTGACCTTTATGCACACACACACACATACACACACACACACATGCAAACACACCTACACATACACAAACACACAAATACACACGTGCAAACACACCCACGCAAACACACACATAAACTCATATACAGTCTGACCTTTATGCATGCACAGATACATACACACACACACACACACACTCTCACCTTTCCGTGTGCACACACATACACAGTTATATATCAGTGAAATGGATCAATGGAGTGATATAGTGCTCTCAAGTTAGTTCACCCCTTAACCCTGAAGTTGAATCTAGAGCAATTATCATAACAGCCACCCGGCTGATTCTGTACAGCAAATCAATGTGTTGGTCTGGCACTCTCCCACACACTCTCAGTCAGGAGCGAGCTGAAAGGAACCTGGAGTTCTGCCAACGCCAGGTTCTCCTCACAGAGCATTTTCCTAAATCTGAGATGTTTTCTAGAACCTAGCAGGAGATATTTATATACATCAACATTTTCATCGAAAACATCAAGATTTAATTCCAGGATGATATGCAGCATAGAAAAATCCCATTCAAGGAATTACAGTAATCTTTTATTAGAGTCATTAGGGGCAGCTGGGTGGCCTAATGATTAGGGAGTTGCTCCTGTAATCAGAAGGTTGTGGGTTCAAATCCCAACATTGCGTTTTCCTGAATCTGAAGAGATATTTTTCTAGAACCTAGCAGGAGATTTTATATACATTAACATTTTCATAGAAAACATCAAGATTTAATTCCAGGATGATTCCAAAATAATGTTTAGAGTCATTAGGGGCAGCTGGGTGGACTAATGATTAGGGAGTTGCTCCTGTAATCAGAGGATTGTGGGTTCAAATCCCAACGCTGCTAGCGTCATCACTGAGGTTCCCTTGAGCAAGGCACCTCCCCCACACACTGCTCTCCGGGCCCCCCTAGTTATTGGCAGCCATCTGCGTCACTTGATGAATGGGTTAAATTATTATATATTTAATAGAGGGTTATACATTATTATTACATCGTGCTGAGTTTAAATGCTACACTGTCAAGCTGGCCTGTGTTGTTGCAGCCAATTGAACCAGGCAGGTTGCAAACGACAACTAATTTGCCAGCATTAGCTTGACTACATTACAAAAAACAAATGTTATATTCAAGCTGCACTAACAGTACGACCGTTCATATGCACATGGAATAAATTACATTTCAAATGAGGAGCGTTTGTATATCGCCAACAAGCCCTGCCGCAACTTTTCCACTGCACCGCCTGACCTGAGAACTGGCAGAGCAGAGTGTGAGGAAAGTGGTGATTCTGACAAAGTGCGACAGTTTCGCTCCAGTTATGTTGATTCTGCCTTTTACCAGCGTTCTCTAAATCCTGTCTAGCAACAGTTGCTATGAAATAAAGCATTTGCAGGCAGAGCATGGGCAGGCTAAGAAACAAAGATCTTCACCAGGTGTTTTCCCTGCACAGACAAAAACAAGACTCAAATAGGAACCAGCTGAAGTCAGAGTTCTGGTTCCAGTTCATCTATCACCTGTCTCAGATACCTAGAACCATCTCCACTCTAAAGCATCTAACTCATGTTCTCATTAGCTAAACCCTTAGACCTCAGAGTGTATTAATAAAGCTTGGTTTCAACAAATATTAAAGGTGTAAATCAGTCTATAATCGGTGTTTGTTCTCGTACATGTCGCTGTTTGCTGCTCTTTCACTCAGCCGCTCTCCGGACCCCCTCCCTCTGCGGGTTTTCCCCACCCACATGTGGGCAGAGACTATCCTGAATGTTCTCCCGGGTTCAACGTTTCTAAGATCTAAAATCAAACAAATTTCTTCATTTTTGTTCTCTATGTTCATTTGCATGTGATGCCATTTTTAAAATCTTCTGCTTATTATTATTATTATTGTTTTTTTAATTTAATAATATCAATAACTTTTATTCTACGTGACATAGACACACATAACAACATGACGCCTCAAGCATCAACACACACTGGGGGAACTAACATATATAGAGATGTTTTGCTGCATAACGACAGTATACTATTTGTTGCACTTCTGGCACTGACCCATGGCGCTCCTGTTCTAAGGGTTAATCCTTTCGGCTGAAATGAAATAAAAATGAAAAACAGCTTCTTTTAGAAAGGCCTTTTTCGAAAAGCGTCCAAAGACATTTCTTTTAAAAGTAAGCTCATGGAAGATCATGTAAACCGTATGCGACATGCCCTAAAATTACACCTTTTTTTTTCTAATGACAACATACATTTCAACACACTCAAAACTCCTTTTCTCTCGTTTTCTCACAAACGTTTTCTCGCTCGTGTCTAGTTGTGCAGACAGGACATATTTTAGTGTGTTTTTCAGCAACACACAGATGTCTACAATTTCACAAAACCAAACACAATCAAACAAAGCTCTTGTTTCTGTCCAGAGTATAAACAGCCAGCATATGACCAGCAACATTTCTCAAGTTTTACTTCTTCTCTGAGCTTTATGATAAATGTTTTAAATATAAATAAGCTTATAGCTCATGTGGTCTGTAGAATTATGGTTCTACATGAGTCTAAAGACGTACCACCCCAATACTAAACATAAACAAATTCCAACATAATTAACGAGTAATTAAATATTCCGACTGCTTGGACTGGCCTTGTTTACTGGTAACGTAATAACATTGGTTTATTTAATACTAAAAGACTACAGAATTTGCTAAATTGTTGTTTTCTGCAAACCACTCATTACCTTAAGGTTCCGGTGGTATCTAGCAGGTACCAAAAAAAAAAAAAAAACAGAAATCTGGCTCTTTTGTACTGGAACAATGGTATGTAAGGAAAAAACACACAAACAAATATAATTTCAGCTTTCTTTTACCAAATCCTTGGTACTCTCTGCAGTGGAAAACTCCCCTGGATTCTCTATAGGCAGGTTTTTATAGCTACACGGTCAGTGCGACCCGCCCCAGTGTTGTAATTCTTCTCCACACTTCACTGTGTGTACAGGTGGAAACACTTTGCCTTGGGTGACTTCGCCTGGCTTATGATATGAAATGCTCCATGCAGCATGGCAAATCAGAGTCAAATTAGGTTGGAGTGGGGAGTATTTCTAGGGAAATAAATGCGCTTGTGAGTGTTTGCAATGAGCAGAGAATATTTTTGACACAGCTTTGGGCGTAATAGGATGAGAGCAACACGCGGCACACTGTCTCTGCCTGGTTTAGTTACTCTGCTTTTATTTCATGAATCTAGTCACATCCTTAACAGAAGATGTGCTTAACTGTCTTCTCTAGAAAAAAAAGACAACAAATAGAAACAGATTTTCATATGAGATCACCAGAAATGTGGCCTTTTCTTTGTTCTGTGTTTGCCTTTTCCGTAATTGTTGTCTTTGGCAAGTTTGCTTTGAGTAATTATTGATATTTTGTCGCACGCAAATACATTTAATATGCAGCCAAATATCTCAGATCAGCGGCTCTTTCGTTACGTGCTTTGGAGATATTCTGTTGGCGATTAGAAACAGTACAAACAGAAATGCTGAGCTTTATCTATTGAATTAATTTAGTATTTTAATTTTAAAAAATCTGTTAAAACTGAATTAAAACATGCTGAATTAAAACTTAATTAATGCATGGAAGTTTATGTAGTGAAGTTTGTGCTGAATTATAATTATAGCATTTAAGATTCAATATAGGAACGTTCAGCCTTTCAAATTCAGCAAAAAATCAATTAAAAAATTACAACTTTTATTATTTAAAAATTCAGCCTTTCAGCAATTTCCGACTGTATTTGTCCAAATGAAACAGGCCACTTGAAATGGCAAAGCCGAAATGAAGGCGCTGAATAATACAAAGTTGTCATTTTTTGTACTGAGTTTCTGTATTGAATCTTAAAGGCTGTAATTTTAAGATTGTAAATTAAATGAATGAAAAACTAACCTCACTACGTAAATGTACCTGCATAATCAATCAATCAATCACGTTTTATTAAATTTTTTAAAAAATCAATGTTTTTTAAATTCAAAACTTTTGCCACTAACTTCCTCCTATATTTATTACGCCAGTGTTGTACAAAGTGGACTGAAACTGAGACATTATACAGTAGCCTAAAGGAAAGTTAGCATCAAGTGGCTAAAAACAGCTCGAACTGTATAACAACGACTGCTTATACCAGACACCAGCCTCCGCTCTGGCGTAATGAATTACCCTTTCAGTGAACCTGGACAGCCACACTGTTCAACTACTACTCCAGTTCAGAACACACTTGATAATGAGCAGCTAAGCTGAACTACAACCAGTGTTTTTCTGCAGTATAATAAATTCAGTGCATTGTGTACAGTGGGACTGAACTGAGGGAGTTGCTGCAAGGTAGTTATTGGGGAGCAGTGCACAAAACCCCATTTATTAAAAGAATTGCTCAATAAAAAAGGCATTTTACTCATTTTGAAGTGCAGTTGATCAGCCAAATAACTTGGTTTTCAGAGTTTGCTCCTTTAGGTTTGAACTTGAGCTACAAGCCTTTATAGTGTCAGTGCAGAAATATGGAAGAAAAGCAACCATGTCTTGGGAGACTGACTGTATTTTGTGAAAAACTGTTTAAATGCATTATTTCGTCTGAACTTGGGCTGTGCAGCATTCCCCCTACCCAGCAGCGAACACAGTGACGGCGTTTGATTTCTCTCCATCATGAAGCCTAGTGTTAGCGCCGTAGGCCTGTTCCACTGCACTGCCTGACCTGGGAGCTGGCGAGAGCAGTGTTAGATGGTGTCTTGTGGTTCTGTTATCTCTCCTGCACAGACCAGAGATCAGGGTTGTCCATGCCTCGGGCTCTAAGCCTTCACTTTCATGTCCGAACCTCAAGCTGCCGCTCTCCCTGTTTGCCCCCGTGTGGAGAAAGTGCCAAGATCTCCCCTCAAGGAAAGGAGGTGGAAGATGAAGGGAGATGAAGTTCGACATGCTGCCTTTCCTTGAAACTTTGGGCTGTTGGTGGGACATTCTCACCTCTAACTTTACCACCCGTCTTCTCAGCCCTGTTTTCTGACTGGGCCCCTCTCACAGGGTTGCCCCTTCCAACACTCTGTGAAGGATCCTGAGCCAAAACATTTCTCATCCTGTAGTGCGCATGCATGCTGGAGTCATGAAGTGAATTTAAGCAGAAAGGCCTTACAGCGCTTGAGTAGTCGCAGTAGGAAAAGACAGAGAGAGCCTGCTGAGGAAACTCCAATGTGTATCTGTATACATATCCACAGTTTTCATATATATACACACACACACCTTCTCATTCAGTGTTTTTGGTTTTTATTATTTTCATACATTAATATTAATAACAAATTAATTAATAAATTCAATTAATATTGAAAACAAACTAAATGATGAAGGAACACATGGAATTATGCAGTAAACAATAAAAGAGTTAAAGAACCCAGACTCTGTTCTGTAATAAGGTAATGATGGACTGTTGTGTTTTACTGAGTTCAGTGGTTCTTGCCATAATGTGCAGTAGAACCGTAGTGGAACAGGATCACTGTGCAAAGCTGCATCAGAGCAGCAGGTGATGTTTTCAATATTAATCTACAATGTAGCCCATAATAAACACAAAGGAAATGGTTGAATGAGAAGGTGTGTC
Organism: Brachypetersius altus; assembly: GCA_037974465.1. Classification (NCBI taxonomy): domain Eukaryota; kingdom Metazoa; phylum Chordata; class Actinopteri; order Characiformes; family Alestidae; genus Brachypetersius; species Brachypetersius altus. The sequence goes on along the minus strand of JBBPDB010000039.1, from coordinate 4,751,788 downwards.
CAGACTTTCATGTATATATATATAATAGTGCTGGGTCGTTAACAGCGCGAGATTGTTATCGCGCGATAAAAAAAATATCGCCGTTAAACCCCCCCCCGGACAGAGTGAGCTGGGTCTATACTACGCCAGCTATGATGAATTTCACCTTGATATTTCAGTGAAAGGTTTGGTGAAAAGCCCGCTATACATGCTAATTACTTCCTACAACCCTGGGGGCTAAGTCTTTCCGTCCTAGTGACGTCCCTGTTTCAATGTAGGCAGCTTGTGTAGTATAGATCCAGCTCTTTGTGAATAGATTAACTGCGATATTTTTTTGTTGCTCGATAACGGCCCACCACTACAACAAATACAATATGTATATTGTTTAATTGTGCAGCTTTAGTCTATTGTTTTGCTGCTCATAACCTTTTTCTTTCTGCTGTTACAGTGCAAATTTTCCACTTGTGGGATAAATACTGGTTTATCTTATCTTATCTTAGCATCAGACCAAAACATGTCTATATTGAATCTGTGCTTTTTTGTCTTCCAGGGAGGTTCCCTACAGAACAGGAAGTCAAAGCGATGCCTTGAGCTCGTGGAGAGCAATGACAATGAGTTTGGATATCAGCTGGCTCTCCAAAAATGCACTGGTCAGAAATGGACTATCACCAATATACTGCCTGGCAGCACCTTGTAGAGGAATCTCCAGAGTGTGGAACAGCCAACGCTATTACACTGGAGACCACCAAGACGTTTGGCTGGCGTGGACATACCCTGATGTCTCTGTAGGGGGTTCTCCACTGACCGGTACCAGCTCGATTAGCTTCAGTTCGGTTCTACTCTGTTCAGTTTGGTTTCGGAACCTACAGTTTTCCACTACAACTGGTTGCTATAGTGACCTAACATTCTGAGCAGCAGCCCGAGCGGAGCGCTCTAAGCTGAGGTAAACAACCCGGCATCATTACAATCGCCAACATGGAGGAAATCAGAGGGAGTTTATTTCTTAAGCTTGAACGGAGACAATTGGCTTACCAGACAAAACGTAAAGAAGCTAAAAGTAATGCTAATGCTAGCGTTCAGTCAACAACACTGACGTAACCATAGCGACCACCGATCAGGAACCTCCGATATGCAGATGTCATCATTTAGTATCAGTTGAGCATGCTTGAAACCTCGGTCAGGTGGTACCAAGAATGGTACCGGGTACCAGGTACCAGATTTTAGTTCTGGAAAAGCAAAAAAAGTGGAACCAAGCTGGTTCCAGTCAGTGGAGAACCCCCATATTTGAACTTGACATCATATGATAAATGTTACACATTTTTCCCCTAGCTACTGAACATGTGCATATGCATCGGCCACGTTTGGCAGATACTGCATTGTGCATTAATGAAGTTCCACACTGTTCTATTTTGTGCAAGGTATTCTTAAATTTGAGTTAACTTGAAGGGTTTAACTGGGCCCAAGGCAACGATTGTATTTGGCCCATATTTTGCTACCGTGTAGCAAGCTTTGGCAACGTTTCTTGCTGTATTTCTTTCCTTCTAGTGTCTCAGGTTTGTAGGTCGAGATTATTTTGAAATCAAGCTGTACATTTTGGGGACACTCCAATACGTTGGACTATATCTAGATACAACTGACTATTTTATATCTACATGTAAATATTATGAGTATTTATAATATAATATGGTATTAAAGGAACAGGTGGTGAGAAAAACAAAACAAGCCATGTGTGTTTATTTCATCAACTCTTGGCGGTACTTGGCAGCTGATAGGTGAGTAAGTTCTTTGCCGCACTTCACTGTTATCAGATGTGTCGATACGTTCTTGGCCTAATGCCATGCTGTTTAGCATAATGTATCATCTCCTCAAAGGACAGTCATCGTAGTCATGTCAACCCGTGCTCTGTCTGGAAACATTAAGCTGTGTCTCACCACACACAAATGATGGGCTGGTGGTGGCCTAGTGGTTGTGATACTTGTCTCTGGACCAAGAGGTCATTTTATCTATGCATTATCTACGCTTATAGGGAAAAAAGTATTGGGACGCCTGACCACTACACCAACAGGGGCTTTAATGACATTGCATTTAAATACATAGACTTTAATATGGAGTTGGTCCCCCTTTGCAGCTATAACATATTCCACTGTTCTTGGAGGCTTTCCACAAGATTTTGAAGTTTCTGCAGGAAACTGTAGAGCATTGATGAGGTTAGACACTGATGTTGGACGAGAAGGTCTGGATCACAATCTCCGTTACAGTTCATCCCAAAGGTGCTGGATGGGGTTGAGTTCAGGGCTCTGTGTGGGTCAGTCAAGTTCTTCCACACTGAACT
>JBBPDB010000039.1:4716588-4728788 GCA_037974465.1 Brachypetersius altus | reverse complement strand
GAGTAAGTGAGTGGACGAGTAAGTGAGTGGACGAGTGGATGTGAAAGTACGTGAGTGAGTGTGTAAGTGTGCGGGTGGGTGTGAAGGTGAGTGAGTGAGAGGATGAGTAAGTGAGTGGATGAGTGAGTGGGTGAGTGGGTGGGTGAGTGCATAAGTGTGCGGGTAAAGAACCTTTTGAAAGTTTAAAGACCATTCACACAGGTTCCTGTCACGTCTGGGCACCCTTCGGCCACGCCTCCAGCACCCCACGTCACCAGAGTTCTAGATTACACAAGTCCCGTCGCATCAGTGTGTCACTTTGTTTGTGTCTGAGCCCGATGCCTAGCAGCCCAGCTGTTCCCTCCCTGCTTGTCATCTGGGTTGCGAGGCACCAGTTAAGAAGCTCACCTGTCTCTGGTCTGTGTCTGTTTTAAGTCTTGTTTAGGTTTCATTAGTTCTGTGTTGTGATTGGTTGTCTGTGTCGCGCCCTCTTGTGTGATTGAACAGAAAAGCCGGCTGATCCAGAAGTCTAATGTGCGGTCACCATCCCCTCACTCACTCTGCACTGACCCTCTAGCATTAGTTCAAGCTCAGTCTGGAGCGAGCACAGAGCTAGTCTCTCTTCTAGCTACTCTCATCTTCTCTCGGGCTTGAGCTTCGGGGGGCAGATGGAACCGAGCAAGTGGAGCTCAAGACGAGGCTAAGGCTTCCAAAGACGTGGACGATGATTGTCTCCCTCTCTCTCTGTCTGTCCTCTGTTTCCACAGAAGTGACTGTTTGAGCTGCCCTGTCCGTCAGCTGTTACCCCCTTTCAGGCTGTCGTGAAACACAGAGCTTTGTTCTACTGGGCTCCAGCAAGGGGCACCGACTCAGCAGATCGGCTAAGCGTGACCCTTATTCCCTCCCCGGCAGTTTGAAAGGACCTTGGTGATTCTGTTAAAGCACCCTTTCAGTTTGTTGACTCGTTTCATTCAGAGCTTGCTGAGCTCACTCATTGCTTCGAGATTCTATTAAACACTTCTTTCCTAACATTCCCTGCAGTTGCGTCCTCCTTGCCAACATCACAGTTCAATGAGAATTGAAATGTACTTCTGAGGATTTTTAAATAATGTGATGGGTCTTTAAACTATGAAATGGTTCTTCACACTCATTTCCTATAAGCCTTTGAAAGGGATCCTATGTCACCTGTGTATATTGCAGAGTATTTAAAGGAATGTCAATCCATTTGGTCGCCGTTCTCTTGACTAATTTTTGTTTTTCCCCTCTTATTGTTTTTTAAAGGGAAACAGTCAAGGTGTTGCATTATGCTAGAGCTTTGAAAAACCTGGTCATTACTCGCAAAGAGTCTAGTTAATTCATTTGATGGCAAATGGAAATTTTGTGGGCTGAGACAGTTCTCAAGCGAGAACTCTCTCTTAGCTAACATGCATTCTCAGTGCTGCCTTATTATTACAGTCTCAGCTCAGAATTTCTTCTGTTGTGACAATATTTCGGTCAAAACTCCATGGATGTAGTGTCTGTTCAAAGACACAAATCTAGCATCCACCATGAAAGTGTTTGATGACATGCAAATGTTGCTCAGTATATTTAATAGTATGGTTTGTTGACATACAGCTGCTTTTGACCCCTTTGACACACTATGTGGGACATAAAGAATAAATCATATTTTTCCTTCTGTCCTTAATTCTTGTGGTCTACTATGTAGTTTGATATTTCTAAACTTTCTAAATCTTCTTGCTTAGCAATGCATCAAACAGCTCATTGACAAATACCACATGTTTATATGAATATGATACAAAATAATAATGCAGTTTCACACAGCTGGTTAAGAAAGTGACCAATTTCTGGCATGTGCAGTTTATTTTAAATGTTCACCTGTTTGCCTACTGTAAGATATGGATGGTGTAGTTCACTGCCCTACAGAATAATAGTTTATTTATACTGAGCGAAGTTTTAACAGACAGTTTTTGACATCAGGTCCAAAACTGATGGAATGCCGCATAGTGTAAAATGTTTCAATTGGAAAAAGCTTGATTTGAACAACTGAACAAATGCATTAAATCAGGCTTACCAAATAGAGCTCTATGGTCCAAAAGTATGGATGCAGAGCACCTGATAGAACTCATGGCTGGGCATCAATGAGCATCAAGGATGTCCCAGGCCAGGATCACATCCCTCCCAGTCTACCAGATATTGCAATGAACCACAGTGCACTTGGGTGTCTCACTCAATATGCAGGGACGGCCTTGACCACTGGGATTTCAGTGGTCTGAAATCCAGCGATCCAGGGACCAATTGAAGGCAATCAAATGCGAGGGAAATGTAACTTACAAGAGACAGGATTAACTTGAGATAGAATTAAAAAAGGGCCAATAACCCTGTAGGACAACTTAGAACTAGCAAGGTTCATAGGGAGGTCCCTGGTTGATAACAAACCTGTTCACCTGCTCGAAATGTCAGTGTCTCCCTTCTATGCTGAGCGATCTGCGCTTGGAACACCATGCCTCTTGGAACCACCCGTCCACCTATGTGTGTTTGTGGTGTCCCACGGACAGAGTAGTGACTACACACAGTACGGCAGTAGCAGTGTGGAGCAGGGAGTTTGGATTTTTCTTTTTAATTTTGGGAATATCCTGCCAAACCAGGAACTCTGCCCTGTTGTACTGCCGACCATGGCAATATGCCCAGAGTAATCTGCCAAGCTCATAAATGGTGAGCTAGCGATCCACACTCATGAAATTAACTGGTGCCAATAGTCTGACAAGATAACCTTCAGTGATCTGGAAAGCAGAAGGAAGGGAACAGAATCGCCACCTGTTCAAAAACTGACCCAGCACCAAAGTCCACAGCATTGTGGGACCACAGTCTGTTTTTGGTGTCTGGGCCGTAGTTTACCAGCAAAGTTCGAGGACTTTTAATAGCTGTGCAGGCAGAGCAGGATCAAATGGCTTCAGTGACACTGGTGGACATTTGAAGGCTACCTGTACTATTTTATGAGCCTATTCCACCCCACGACCACAAAGGGGTTCTGGAACGAAGACCCGACTGCATAGATAGATGTGAGGCATGGTATGTACTTTCCTAGGAGTTCCATGTCGCTGCGACCACCACTCTATTTCGGAGACATCTACCTCCATGATGAAAGGTTCAGGCATTTTCTGAATGGGGCACTAGTAAACAATGCCTTTAATTTCATAAATGCTTTCCTAGCCTTAGGAGTCATAAGTAACTTCTTAGGTTTACCCTTTAACGGGTCTGTGAACGGGTCTCTGACAGAACTGAAACCCCATATTATCGGTCCCGGCTCCGGCTACCCAGACACGGCAGACACCTCATTATCGTCCATTTAAACCCCCATCAGACCAATCCAATAGTCAAGAATGTGACATCCTTGCAGTGGAACTCACATTTCTCAGCCTTCACATACAATCCATGTTCGAGCAGGCGAGCAAGCACTGCTGTGACATGTTTTACATGTTCAGAGTATGAGGATGAATAAATGTTAAATTATTTAAGCTTGGTAAAAACAATTGCCTTACAGAGTTGTTCTATGGCTGCCAGGATAAGAGGAAGAGGGTAGGCATACCTACTTGAGCATATTGTACCTCAGTATTGGATGCAGGATCAGACCCTGCTTTTTCAACACTGGTCTCAATGGATGTGTTCTATTATGGGTTGTGTGCGGAGGTACACGTGGATGGCTTGGAGCACACACTGGCATTTGCCAAAATACTCCATTGTGGGAAAGAAGGCACTGGCCTGTGTCTAGAGAGTGGAATGCTGGTTTAAATATCTTTGGGCCATACCTTTTACCTTTGCATGGTTCATCGAGCACTGACCACCCTGCGTACAACTAAAGGCTTGGAATGTGCAGGTTGCTAAGTTGTTGTCAGTGCAGGGCCAGATGATACAGAGGAGCACATTACCTGCTTGTGCCCAACTGCAAAGTGCTGTGTTTGCACTGGCATACAAAAGTGACCAGGGTATATTCAGGACCAAACAATGACTCGGAATGGACAGATATGCCACTGCAATAGTCGCCTACTGCCAACTTTCCATAGAATTCAGCATGGACACATATCCAGACTGTCTCACTCCCTGATGCGTCCTGGGAGAAGCTTGCAATTGACATTGCTTTCCCTTTTGAAAATGCATCTTGGGTATTCTGTTACACTGAAAGCAAGTATACAGATGTAGCATTTATTAGTACAGTTGGTACTGCTGTTTTAAAGTTTCTCACAGACTTGTTCAAACACTGAGGTAAATACTGTCAGATTATTAGTGATAACGGGGCACAATTCACATCTTCAGGTTTTGGTCAGCTCTTGGTTTGGTCAGCTGCGAAACAATCGAGAATCTCAATGAATCTACACGCAAGCAAATGGTGCAGTAAGCCCTAACTGGTTACTGTGAAAACATCCAGAAAATATATATGTATTGCCACAAAAAAGCATAAAATGGTGGAGGACATTTGCAGTTTTTGGGTTATGGTGGAGATTTCCACATAGAACTATGAGTTTGGTTCTCAAACTGTGACTGAATCCATGACTCCTGCTCCGGGTAAAACTGGGGGGTTACTGTATTGACCACATTCATGCACTGGGCCAATGTAAACACAATGTAAGAACCACAGCAAGATCTACATTTGTGTATCTGAGGTTTCACTGCATCCAGTGCCACAAGCTGGCTTGAGCCGTGGTTCTCAAAGGAGTTCTCAGGGCCAGGGCTTTCCTGTGTTGGGAGACCCTGTGTTCTGATTGCGATGTGTTTAGTTGCGATTTCTGTTCAGCGCTGCAGATATTTACAACAGCTCGGTCTGGGCTCAGCTGAACGAGATGATGTTGCGATGCCCAGCCAGGCACTCTCTCTCTCATATATGTTACAAAGGGAACTTGCCTCTGCCCTTTCTCTGCCCATACGGAAGCGACACAACCAGATCATCTAATCAATTTACAAATCCACCTATAATAAGAATCTTAATAACTAAATGCATTTATGTGAGAAAGTGTGATTGTGTGGTTGCCAGAGACACCCAACCTGTTTTATAAGCAAAAATGTTTGTAATCTAACGTTAGTAGAACTAATCCACATGGATGAGAAAAGTGAGTGTATGATCTTTATTCTGTTTTGGTTCAGTTTCAGTTTGTGTTTTAGTCTGCTGTGAACTACGGACATCGATAATTATAATAAGTTACACAAATGCACAAACCCCATTGTCAGAATGGGGGCCGCGAAGCCCACACTCCCTCTAAGCATGGAGCAGGCCAAGACACAGGGATCCATGCGAATGTGTTTATTAACGAAAAGCAAAACAGAAAACAAATAGGCGCAATGGCCTCCTAGAACTCTAACAGGAACAACAAGGCAGGAAACAGGCAGGGGTGATGAGGTGATGGACACATGAGGAAAACCTAACAAACACAACCTTATATACACAGAAAATCAAGATGAAAAACACAGGGCAGGTGAAAACAAAGGAGACACGTGACACAAGAACAGAACGTCAAAATAAGAGCACAGACCATGAAACAAAAGGCAAAAAACAGAAAACAGTGGCCTCTAGCGGCCACCGACCGTGACAAAGGCAAAGCTGTTCAGTTCAAAACTCGCACCTATAAAAAATAAAGAGAACCTGAACATTTATTTTTTCCTGAGGTGTTTAATATTTGCATTATTTAAAATAATATTTAATATTTGCATTATTTAAAATAATATTTAATATTTGCATTATTTAAAATAATATTTAGTATTTGCATTATTTAAAATAATATTTAATATTTGCATTATTTAAAATAATATTTAATATTTGCATTATTTAATATAATATTTAATATTTGCATTATTTAAAAAGAAAATATTTGGTGTGAACTGTGCAGAGTTCAATGAGGAAATATGTGTATTTTTAAAAGCAAGACAGAGAGAATCGTTTCAGTACAGCAGTCATTTGGGCTCTGAAAGACTCAGCTCACTTTGCTGTTTGGGAATGACATGATTTCTATTGTGCATTTGAGTTAAAACACTATTGTTTGGTTCCCACCAGACTCATTAAAAAGTGTTGCACAGACGGGGCAGATGTGTTGCGATTTTAATGCAGCATAATAGCAGTTTAGATGCTGAGTAACTGAGCTTCTGAACCTAACCGTGTGTGTAAACAATGTTATGTAAACAGAGAATAATAAAGAGGTAAATTATATTTTTACCACACAGGTCTGTCACACTGTTTCCGAAATGCATGATACCATTACTGACATAGATATTCATGTTGTGCAGTGAACACACACCATCAGACTAAATGAAATAGAGCAAAACGTCTCCTGCCATTCATATCCCACCTGTCAAAATGCAGCATCTGCCTTTAGATCATAGCAGCAAGCTGTTATACAAATACTTTCCACCAAGATGTAAAATATGTAACTTAATGGTTTCTTTTCAATTGATATGTGAAATAAATAAATATCACATATTTAATTAGAAAAGTGCATTTCCTGAGGAAGATTGGTTTTAGTATTTACTAGATCTTTGCTATGTTAGTTTATGCTTATGTGAATATTATGGAATCAGAGTTAGTTACCAAGTTGTCAGTAGGGGGTTTATATGGTGTCCTAGGTGGTTGCTAGGGTGCTATGTTGTTTTTCTTGTACCCCAGGTGGAACAAGATTGCTGACTTGTTTCAATAGTATATCTAACGCCTGCTGTGGTGTTGCTAGTTGTAAGATTTGGTTGATTTGTTTTTAATGGTATCCTAGGTGGATGCTATAGTTTGGAGATATTTTTTTGTTACTCATGTGTTTTTCAGACCATACCATCTAGGGTAATGCTAGTTGATTTTTATGGTATCCCAGGTAAATGCTTGTGTTGCTGGCCGATTGCTATTGTATCTTTGGTGGTTGCTTGAGTGTTACTAGTTGTTTGGAGATATGCTTTTAGTTACTGATATGATTTTCAGACCATCCCATCCCTTGCTGTGGAGGATGAGGCAGCCAGAGCCTGCAGGTCCACAGACAGCTGTGTGATTGAGTGAGGCTCCAGCATCAACCTGTGAGCCTGATGTCTTCTGACAGATTACAGGAGTGGCCTGTGCCTCTGTAGCGTCCAACTACAACAACAAGGCCTGGGCTTGTCTCCTTCCACGGCAGCGCATTACTCAAGCTTGGCTGGAGCCTCTCTCCCCTAAGTCGAGGCACAATTTTCGCCCAGTCACTTCTCCCGACAGGGATCGGCCCATGTCTGCGGTTATGTTTGGTGACATCTGTCATCATGTGTAGCAGACTCCAGAAGAAAACCCCGGCGCCGTGCCATGTGGGCCCCAGCTATCAGTGTCAATGCGCCTCAAACAGACGTAGGCCTGTCAGCAGGAAGCAAAGAGGAGAGGAAGACACAAGTACGCACAAACACACCCTGTACAGTGTGTTACGACGTAATAACATTCTCCGACAAACAACGATTCCGGACGGTTTGAGTCAGACGTTGTGATAGTGAAGCGAGAGAGAGAAAGTGACATTATTAATGAAGAAAGTCTGAAATGATGAATAGCATCTGTGTGTAACATAGGTGAAGTTGTAACAGATTGTGTATTCCAGGAAGAGTAAAACAGCAAAAAAACCATAACCAGCCATACTGATGGTTGACAGTGCTTACAGTGGCACCTCGGCGAGGATCTGAGCAATTTTAACAAAGACCAGATTGAGATAGCTGGATGACTTGGTTTCCAAAACAGCAGGTCTTGTGGGGCGTTCCTGAGTGTTATGGGGTGTGCAGTGGTTATTATTTAAAACTTGTTCTGGAAAGGTTTGAGGAAGATGGGATAAAGAGTTAACCTGCCCTTAAAATGCCACAGATCGCAATCGAGCATCTGTGGGATCTAAGGGTGGTGGAGGTAGCTCAGTGGGTAGGATACTTACCTCTGGACCAAGAGGTCATGAGTTCAAATCCTACCTTCAGCACACCACCACTGGGTTCCTGAGCAAGACCCTTAACCCTAAGTTGCTCCAGGGAGAGGCTGCCCCCTGTAGTTAGGGAATGGAAGTTTGGATAAAAGCGTCTGCTAAATGCCGTAAATGAAAATGTGCTGGAAGAACCAGTCAGATTCATTGAGGCCCCACATCGCAGCTTGCAGGACTTTGATCCTTCCTGACTACTGCTACTTTTGTGTTTAAGCCTACAGTGGACTTGTAAAGTAGATGCTGGCATCAGAGAGGTATTACGCTAAGTATATAGGCCACAGTTCAGCTTGTTGGTGGCATTCTTATTAGCTGTTCTGGGGCTATTTGGGAAGAATGTTAGCCTCTCAAGAATGTGAGTAGGTGTTTGTGCTACAATGATATGATACATACACACACGGATACTATTGTATCACTTCCACGGACAGAAAGAAGCGAAATGCAAGATTTTATTGTCTCACACAAGCCAAAAACAACAAATCTATGTGATTTTAGTGAAGTAATGTAGTCTAGTTTTGCTTTGACCCTCAAAGGTCAGCTTCAGTTCGTGGAAAAACCATTCAGTGCTAGTCTTTTCTGCTAAGGTCTTCTCCACAGTGGCAAAACGTGTGTATGAATTACTATGAAGAATATATTTGCTTTGTGCCACTTTCTGCATTATTAGCCTTCAGTAGGTACTGCCTTGCCATTGTGAGTGGGCTACAGTTTAATCCATTCAAGGCCTTTTATTCACAAAAACATTTCAGCTCTAATCCCATATGAGTGTTAGAATGGAAGGCAATATCAGCCCTCGAATATAAGCAGCTCGAATATGAGGAACATATGGTAATATGTTAAATTGGCAACGAAGGAACTGAATGGCATTCTGTAGCAAAGAGTCACAGTGGAAAACCAGCCCATCTGGAATCCCATCGCAGGTGGGAAACTTCAGTCCAATCTAGATTAGTTCAGCATGAGTTGGCCAGAAGCCTCAGAAGAAATATAATCAGAAGGAAACAGGGCATGCCACGTTCCACTCTGGAAACGAAGGTGTGATTGAGAATCAGTGAAGTGCCAATCGATTCTGAGGTCATTGCTGTCGCTTACTTGGCGAGATCCATCAGCTCCAGCCTTCCAGTTCACCATGAATGTGAAGGCTGAGCACGACAACTAGTGTTGTTTTCATTCCCGTCACAGTGTTTACAGATACCCAAGTAGATAACTGCAAGCAGATTTTTCAATTAACCGATTCATCGTTTTAAACCACTTGAATCCTAATGCTGTTGTTGGCTTGGTGCATCCAAGGAGACACAATCCTTTTCATAATTGTCTAATTCATTCATTTATGGAGCATTGTTTGGTTTATTGATTATTTTACCTCGTCTTCCTTTTCTGCTGCCATCATTCAAAGAAATGAGAGAGCAAAAAGAAATGAATGACTGGGGCCCAAAATCTGAACTGGATCTGAAAATCTCCGGGGCCAAAATTCTTAATTGTCCTCCTGAGCCAGTGTCACAAGTTTCATTAAATTGAAACAATGACCTAGAAATAGCCTAGTTCTTCATTTTTTAACATCTTTGTAATTTAAAAATTCAGTCAGAGCAGACGTGATCTCAGCGCTTCTGTAACTACGTGCCCTGACCCCTCAACTTCACGACCTGCCCCCTCGACTTCACTACCTGCCCCCTCGACTTCACGGCCCGTCCGATACCGGTCCCATTTGCCAGTCCAGAGAGGAGTGATCTGCTCCTGCTCCACGGATCTAAGCGAGACCCTTTTTCTCTCTCGACAGCCATAAAAACACGTACAGAAGCAAGCTGAACTCAGAAACTCACCCTGAGTGGCTCTGCCAGCCTGCCTTCCTCATTTCGATCAGTTAGTGGTGAGAAAGCAGAAACACCCATCATACTAGAATGTTGATTAATTTATTGGGTTTCAAATAATCCCATGGGTGACTAGACCTGCAATTTAATTTAGGATAAAAGACCGTTTGCACGTTTAGCATCATTTGGCCTGTTCAAAATAGAAGTTTAAAGAAAATCTGTCAAACCACATGCGCGACCAGGGGACCGGCCAGGATGGGGTGGTGGGGTGGGGCGGGGGGTTCCAGCGCCCATGGTAAGGTGAAAGGTTTTGGGTGCGTACCAATTCAATAATGTAGGTCCTCATTAGAGTACTAGAGCAAGAAAATATGTCAACCACTGTTTATAGATCTGTCTCCATTCAAGTAGATGGAAATCTGGTCTTGTGTGAGTGAACATAACAGCCCTGGGGCATCGTTAAGATATCTGCCAAGTGGTGTTATGCTGAAATGAAAGGATGGAAAGCCCCAAAGCATCCTGCGGTCTATTGCAACTTGTCTGAATGACCGTGTGAATTATATAACCATTAGGAAACATTCTAGAGAATCTTTGTTGACAATAAATATCCACATCAGTTTTGTATTGCCACTGCTAATTGTCCCTAACAGTGTGGTAGACCCCCTTCAACAGCTGCTTTCAGTAGCTCTGTGTAATGAGTTCCCCTCTCAAGCCACCCTCCACTGACCTTGGTGACGTGGTGTGATAGATCACTCCCCTCTGGCTGCACTCTGTGACCCTCAGTGATGCTGTATGATAGAACATCCCCCTCTGGCCGCTCAACACAGCCCTTTGTGGTACTGTATGATGGAGCGCACCCTCTGGCCTCTCTCCATATCCCTCAGGGGCACTGTGTGGTAGAGCGCCCCCCACTGTAGAACATTAAGTTTATGAGAACCCTGGCAACTGTGTGACCCACAAAGGCCTGAAACATCTCCGCACGGTAACGACCTTAGTGAGCATGTATGCACTTATGATGAATTTAGGAATCCATCACACTTAAGGGTTAGTGTACCGCAGGCAGCACTGTGTTAGACTGTTCCACTCAGGCCTCGCTTCACGTTCCTGTTGGGGACTTTCACTTTGTCGATAAATGACTGCAACAGTTCACCTGTATGTTGTCGACATGCTTGTTAAACTTTCTTCTTGAGTTTCTTTCGGATAGAAAAAAAAGAAATCGAAAGTCTAAACCAGGCCGGTGCTCCGCAGTAAGATGGCAGCGCTAGGCGTGGGCTTGAATGTGAAGAGGCGTCGTGGGACTTGAGAAACAGATAAGAAGGTGCTGTGCCGAACAGTAATGTTGCACCTCATGAAGGTCAATAACGTTACCAGACTGTCAGCCATAAATCCCCTCAGGATTGCTCCTAGTGAGGAGTAAAATGCGGAGCAGCCAGGAGAAGTGTTTGAGCTACAAGGCGTTGAGAACTGGGGGATGTGTTAAGTGTTCTGGCTCGGCTGCGTTTCCCATATGAGCAAAACAAGTGCTGGCGACAGAAAGCCGCGCTGTATTGGGACTTCAGCGCGATTCACAGTAGAGCGATATGTAAAATGATCCTCGGAGACTCCAATAGCTGCATCAATGCTGGTAAGAATCCATAGTGCTATATGTGAACTCCTACGTATCGTATATCTACACAAATCATTTTATAACTTTGGTTTTTAAGAGTAAACTGCAAGTAAACAGCTCACAGTAAAGTATTGTTTTCACATTTTGTTCTGAAGCAATAGAAAATGATCACAAAAGCCTTTATTTAAAATGAGTGTGTTTCATTTGAGGAAACATTTTGCATATCTTGCATAATCTCCAGCTGGACACAGAGGGTCAGACCCTCCAGCACTCTAGTGCCTGGCTCAAGAGAAGTGTAAGCAAGATTAAGTATCTAGCTCGAGGGAATAGTAAGTGAGCACAGTGCTAGCACTGTCTTTATTTCTGCCTCCGGTTTGTGGTATTTTCCTTCAGAGCCGCAGCTTTCAGGAGCTCATTCGGAAGCCCAGAGTGCCAGTTATCATAAAAAAGTGCTTTAATATTAGCTAATTTAAAAACAGGGTCCATTTAAAATGAAAGCATACACCGATCAACACCTTTATCATCTTCTTCAAAACTGAAAAAGGTGGAACACGTCAAAATAATATTCACAGGAATTCCAGGACTCATGGTTTCCCAGCAGAACATCGCCCAGAGCATCACACTGCCTGAGCCCTCTTGGCTTCTTTCATACTGCTCTGGGAAAAAAGAGACACTGCAATGTTCAGTTTCTCCGGTTTTATCTTTGATGGGTGCAAGTCTTGAACTGAACAGCTTTACTTTAGTTTTTGATAACTGCTTACAATGTTTTTCCTGCAAAGCATAATTTTAAAGGAAATGGCAAAACATCAGAATAAGAGAAATGCTGCAGCGTTTACAGAACCTGAATAACTCAGAGAACACTAATCTCTGCTTCTC
>JBBPDB010000039.1:4602656-4616346 GCA_037974465.1 Brachypetersius altus | reverse complement strand
GACTGCCCCCTGTAGGTAGGGAATGGAAGTCGCTTTGGATAAAAGCGTCTGATAAATGCCGTAAATGTAAATGTAGACGATATTAAATAACCAATTGCGGCCAATGGCATGTCTCGATTTTAGATTCACGGCCCAATCAAAAGCCTCCCATTGCGGTCCAATGGTCTGTGCCACCATAGCGTAGTATTTACAGTAGACGTATTTCTAAAACGATTTTAATGACCATTCATTTCTAGTGCTTGTAAGCCACTCCAATGATGAACTAAAGAAGCAATAAATGGACGCCATCTTTCCTGAACAGCTATATATGGGGTAATTGGACATTTATGACCGAGGATTCATTTTAATATCAGAAGGCCATTCACGTACTGCCCAGGCTGAAAATGGTGACGGGCACAAACTCCCTTCGAAATGCTGAGAGCAGTGCTCTTGCAGTACAGTGAACCTCAAGTGAACAATGAACTGCCAAACAGCATGTCACCAGCAAAAATGACAAAAAAAACCCCTCCATGATTTCAACCACACGACTGAAAGACTGCATGTTAACCGAACCCGCTGCCTGCGTCGAGAAAGAATCAGGTGCTACCTAGCTCATCTTCGTGCAGCGCACAGTAAATCGTGCTGTAATTGGAAACGTGTTCCTCGCGGGTGCGGAAGTACGGCGCTGCCACCAAGCCTACAATGGCGTGCCGACAAAAGCGAGGGATTATATCGAAGGTGTGTGCGTGCGCCAGCAAGGCCGAAGTTCTCCAGACTCCATTTGAAAGCGAATGCAGGTAGCTGAGGGAGCCTGAGCGGATCCCAGAATTCCTCATTATCCTCCCAGCGGGCGGCCCGGCTTGCGGTGGCGGTGTGAACGCGAGGCGGTCCGGCGCGAGGGAGGCAATGCCTGGGCCCCCGCGCTCGCTGCAGCCCCGCAGGGGGAGGGCCAGGCTCGCTCATTACGCTTAACCGATCCACAGCGGCCCTGCAAACCAAGTGCCACTTAGTGTCCGTCTGAGCTGGCCGCTCGGCCCTGATGAGATGACTGAGCACACTGCATATCTGTAATAGGGAAAAAACAAATGCCTCATCAAAGCGACCAGGGGACAAAGCCGACGCTGACCGGCCCATGCTCGGCAATTACGCGCGTACCTTGATCCCGAAGCAAATGTCTTTCCATCCTGGGCGTCCAGGTCGCAAAAAAGGCGTGATATGATTAACGTTTGCCACCTTCAAAGCAAACAGATGCACTGTAAAGACTGCTCCGGCGGCCGGGGCCTGATAGCAGCCACTAAAAGCACCCAGAGTTCCTGAAACAGATGGTGCTTTCACACATAATAATCATAACAGCCTGCATACTCTCCTCGGCTCGTCCAAAACATACTGTGATATTTAGACTGCTTGAATATGTTCGACCCAGCAAGAGTATATTATTTAATATGTGTGACTAAGGGACGGAGCGTAATTTGCCTAAGCTTCATCAGTCAGAGCAAGACCCCAGATTTGAGAAATGGTGAAATGTGCCTGGGAGAATTTTAGCATTTACAAGGTTACTAGATGCACAAAAACTTCAAGTCACATTACGGAGAGCAACTTACTGAAGTGCATTATTCAAGGCAAATTGACTTAAGGCGCTCCCGCATGCACAATAACACCCATTAAATGCATTTTCTTGGAACTCAATGTCCCATTGTGCCTTTCTTGTCGTATTTCACATCTGGTCATGTGTTCAGTGATGTACTCCAGAGGGTATGTAATTGTCTGCAGCCAGGCTGAATGGAGGCTTGCAAAGCAGGTGAATTATGTAAGTGCTGTGTCTTTGGCTCTTTGCTGGCGAGGGGGACTCGCCACTTTCTTCCCGTTTTTTCATGGCTCCTCTTCGCCACAAAGCAGCTGTTGTGATGTTTTTCACTGCTGTCACAATTAACCTCAGAGGCTTGGCGGGGAGCCAGCGCCGGCACAACTCAGGGCAGCGAGCCCTTCAGGTAAACAGTATGATAAGCTTAGCTGCAAAAATTAGACATTGTTTTGAAGCGAGAGGCAGTTGCTATAGTGACTGTTGCTAATTAACTGCATTCAGCCGGGGGAATAAAGGGCTTAAGGGCACTCAGGACAGCGTCTCGTGCAGAGAGCTGCATGCACTGCACATGTGCAAACCCCCCCACAACCCACATCCAAATCTCCTCAATAAAATACCTGAGCCTCTCCCTCCCCCCCGACACTTCACACATGCCAGGAGAAGTGCGGTCGGCAGCCTATCAGAGGCGCGGGCGGGCCGACGGACACCAATTACAGGGCTGCGGGAATCATGCAGGCGTCCGGGGGGCCTGGAGCCCCAAAAACAAAAATATTCATGGCGTCCCAGGCCAATCAGCGTGCTCCATCAGCACCAAGGGCCACTCCAAGAGGATCTCATCAGCTCCAGTGGCATTCTGGAGAGAAGGTCTACCGCCAAGCGAATTTCATTAAAGCAACAGCTGAAGAGGCAGCGCAATTTCAGATGTTTTCCAAAATACGGTGCGACAGGTTTGTTAGGAGTCGTCTTGAACAGAAGGCTTACGAGAGAAAAACAGTGGCTCGGTACTTTGCTTCTCTATTGTGGTGTTGAAGTGCTGGGGGCTACAGCAGGCAGTTCTACGCGAGGAACGTTGTCTGCTGCCTGTTTTCTAAATGCATTGCCAAATTGTTTAAAGCAATCAGTAGATAATCAGTCAACATCTTATTGTAGCAGGCGTCTGGTATCCAAAGCCTGCCCATTTTCACAGGTGACAGTGTGTCATACAGCATCAAACCTAGCCCTGACTGTCATCATTTGAGCTGACTGCAATTATTACACAGTCATTAGACTTTACACATATATTGTGTCACAACCTGAATGTGAATTGGTGCATTTTCATCAGTCGGACTGAGGCAAAAAAAAGAAGCACACACTGAAACATATTCTATCGGTGCTGTTGCATGTTTAAGCTTCATTTGACCAACTACATTTAATTCTGCTTGACTGTAGACATTTGATCACATACACAGTGGTGCAGTACATCGCTTAGTATAGTGTAAGCCAAACAGCCATGGCTTGTATAGTAATAGTAGCATAAAATGAACAGGAAATGATAATAAAGAATTGTGAATTGCTATTATCTGTATTCATATCCTAAAATCATCATGACAGCGCAATTCCATTTGGGCTACTTAACAAAATGTGTGATTTAGGAATGTCTAACTACTGTCGCCCTGGAGCTTCAGGACTAATAGACACCCAACATGGCATGACTCTGGGCTATGGGGGTTATTTTTTTGTTTTTTTATTTGTCACTTTAACCAGTAATGTGAATGTTTAAACTGAAAATGGTGCGTCTGCTGTTTCTCTGCTCCGCACCGACAAAGTGAAAGTGCCCCTCGTAAACCGCCTCCACGCCAAACTTCTTGATTCAGCAAAACCCTGGACATCCTCGTCGTCAGTGTGATCCTATGAGCTGATTATAGGGAATGCAAAGAGTGCGACCTGAAACGCAGAATCTCAATGTCTTTGACTCCAATTTAATTCCACTGATTTCACAAAGACCACTTTATTCCACTTTCAAAATATTGCTGCACTTAGACCTTGCGACACAGCAGGATTCCTGTCTTTCGATTTTTGCTTTTAGACGATCATAAAGCACTTTTTTCCTGGACCGCCCAAATAATATGAAATTGGCTTCAGTTGGTACAGAGGTGCACAAGGCAGAGCACTTCTATGAACTGTTTTAAGGAATTCAGCCCCATTCGGCATTCAGGCATGAATAAATGATTTTAAACAGCATTCAAACTGTAGGATTCGCTAACCTTGCTTTTACAATCATTTTCTATCGTTTCATTCTGATTGTACTGCTGTATGTTTTCCGAGGTGCTTTAATGTGAGCGATATTGCATGCATGTCTAATGTGATACTGCTTAATCAGGAAAAACTCATACCGATGTGACGCAAAGTAATTCGTAGAGCCTCACTTGACGCAGTTTGAGGTGTTTTGAAAGGCCGGAGTAATTCATTGGAAGTTCATGAAACCACTAAGCAGCAGATTACGCGACATCCCTGATTTACAGACACGCACAACACAGGTGTTCCTGACGCGCTCGCGAAGGAGGAAAGGCTTCATTCATCGATGTGTGGTCATGAAAAATATTAATGAATTCTGTTTTTCTAATTTGCCTGGCATCCCCGCTGACGGTTTTGACAGTTGTAACGGCCCTCGTTAATGGTTGAGTGAGTGAGCGGGTCACAGTTCACGGTGCGATGGCTTTGGCACTAGGACCCAGCGACAGCTGCGGGGCTGAAAGACGAGTCTGGCCCCTACAAAGAGCTCGCTGGAGAGAGCGCCGAGCCACAATCTGCTGCCTTCAGCTTTCTCCCGCCAAACGAGTTTCAGCAGAAAGAGTCCCAGCCCACACGCTGCCTTTCAGAACCGCCCTCTCCCGCCTAGTATCTGCCCCCACCCCGGCCTGCCCGCGGGTACTGGGTGCAAGTGTTATTCAAGCCAGGCTAGTTTTACCTGCAGAGGTTCTGCAATTTCAGTGATCACAGACGAGGTCAATGATTTTAATCCAGTGTAAATCAGTCCATAGTCTGACAGTAAGAATTCCAGGTCTGTACTTCCCTGTAAGCTGTAAACTACACACTTACTTGCAACTGTAAAATTCTTTGTTATTTTTTAAGCATTATTATATGGTATGTTGCGTTGTGGAGGAAGTTAAACCTCTCAAAATCACAGAATATCTATTGCTACGGCTTAAATTCTGTCCTCAGTCTAATCAGCGCAATAAACATCATCCACAGGTCTTTATAAAGCCATTTCCTGCATTTTCACATGGACATTTTAGCACAAAACACTTCACTGAAAGAGAGGAAACCCACACTACCAGGGCTACGTGTAAGGTGTAGTTAGAAATGAACTAAAAGTTTGGGGTTTTTAATTTTGTGAATGATTACTCATAATAATCATCAAAACAATCGCTAGATTACTTAATTACTAATATAACTGATAGTGACAGCCCTAGCTTGAATGATGCTAATCCAATAATCAAAAAAAGGCTACATTATTATTGTTACTGACAATGTACTGACCATTTAAAGGACTGGTATCATGAAAAAAAAAACAAATTCTAATCACACTGATAAATTTAAAAATGTATCGTTCACTCCGTAGTCCATATAGTCCTAAAATGGAAACTACGCTGCCAAAAACAGCCTGTTTTGAATTCAGCGGTTTTGTGATGTCACAAAAACCAATTCGTTTACATATGTCCACTCCATCTGGCTACAGCAGTTTAACACCACTTGTTGGTGCTGAAGCTATAAGAGCACAGAGCAGCCAATCAGAGCACCTGTTTGATTCTAATGGATCGAGAGAGGTTGGAAATGGTCATGTTTTGGTACTTAAACCCCTACCAACTTTAGAAAACGCAAGAAAAATGTAGGACATGGGGTCTATAAAGCTCCATAAGGTGAGAAAGACAGATCCATGCTCGCACCACTCCGGCCGCAAAGTGAGAGAAAAGGCGGAATAGTTATTCGTCCATTAACTCAATACAATTTGTTAACAAATGACAGAAAAGGCTGTAAAGGTGCAGCCGTGGCTCGAGCTGGTTGTCAACCTGCCACAACAGAAACACAAAAAGGCTGTATTGCTTGGCGACTGCCCCTTCGCCTGTTCCCACAGCCTCACGGCACTCCAAAAGCATTTGTTTAACAAATCCTTCTTTATGGTGGGTCTGTTTTATTACACCAAGGTAAGAGAGGGACAGATACCTGTAAGACTGAAACACAGACTAACGGTTTAACATTTAGTGACTCAGGATGAGCAGGAAAGAAAAACAAGACTTGATTAATCCACAATATGTGGTCAATATGCTTGGCACCCGGCTAATGAGCGATTTCCAAAAGCCTCGCTTCCTCTCTTCTCTGCTGCCTCTCTGTGGTCTGCGGGGCTGGGAAACGCTACACCAGAGCCTGAGATGGACATAGCTGTTGAGTAAACATGCAACCAGACACCCTGAACATCTGGCACGGCTGACCTCCGCTCAATCCCTATACACTCAGACAGGTCACGGCTTATCCAAACCCACACACAACACACAAACACACACACACACTTAAGACGTCTTAATCTCAACTTCAGAATTTGACACTGAGCTATCACTCCAATTACTCCTATAACGACGGCTCATTTAGACGAATGATGTAAAAGTCATTATTACGCATTAGACAGCTGAACGTGATCCTGAACGCTCTGAACTGGGGTTCAGACTGGTGGGGTGGGGGGCACAGCAGGGGGTCTACATTCAACACAAACATAAAAGGAGGTAAATATGCCCAAAAAAAAGGAAAAGGGGGGTTACAGAGCTGTCAGGACAAAACTGTGAGGCACCCCCCCATCAACCTAACAGTAACCCACA
Source organism: Brachypetersius altus (assembly GCA_037974465.1). Classification (NCBI taxonomy): domain Eukaryota; kingdom Metazoa; phylum Chordata; class Actinopteri; order Characiformes; family Alestidae; genus Brachypetersius; species Brachypetersius altus. Next base: position 4,609,935 of record JBBPDB010000039.1, on the reverse strand, counting down.
CTTGTTTGTTGTGCTGTGGGATTCTTACACAAATGTCACTTTCAACTGTGTTATCAGTAATGTAGGCCTCTAAAAAAACTTATTTTGACAATCAATCTGCAACCATTAGACTCATCTCACCCAATTTCAAAACGAGGCCCGACCAATTTCAACCCATTTTAAAAAAGAGAGGTGGAAAAAATCCTTGAAAAAAGTTAAAAAAGGGGTTGATATGTAAAAAAAAAACATATTGAAAATATAATTTAATTGCACTGGAATGACTGAAATATACAGGTCTAATTATACTGTAAAATCTATTACAATGTAAAATGATCAGAAATACGCGGCGCTACAAATATGTGTTCATTTTTTACACACATCAACAGCGATTCCACTAACAAACTGTGATTTCGTTTTTGGATCTTCGGGCCGATGAGCACTAGCAGGCCTTGTTCTTGTCGTTAATCATTTAAAACTCACTGGGACACGCCATTTGTCATGCTTTAATCCAGAGCGGAGGGAGAGAGTGTGAGTTTCTCTGGCACTCCCCGTGTACGAGGAGGAGGAGGAGGAGGAGGGGCTGGAACGCTGAGGGTCCCGGCTGGGTGTGCTCCGAAGCCCCTCTTTATAGCGGCAGCTGAGAGCCATCGCTGTGACTCCTAAACTTTACATTTCATTTGGCCAGAGGGGTCACATGACAGCTGCAAAGAACACCCCCAGGGCCTTCTGCTTTCACTTGACACTGACAGGCTGTGAGAGCCTCCAACACTGCAGAAAGAAAATATGCCCTCTTTCCATGACATCACCCAGCCAGGATTTTGGGGAGGGGGGGGGGGGCACAGCTGGTGGCAGCCGCAGTACCATCTGCTCCTGACTAATAGTTCATGCTGCTTTACTTATAGACTCCGGCTTCTCCGGCACAGCCCGGTGAACGAGGCTGCTAAAGCCAGGTGAGATAACACATTAATTCCTCGTTCGCAATTACTCTCACATTCTACTGCCCGCTTCCTCAGAGTCCTCTGCTCCGTTTTTCACCTCCCTCCCTCCTCGCCCACACAGATCAAGGTGCCCAGCAGGGTGGAGCTCACCCGGTGGGTCTGTGTCACACGAAGCTCTTTGGGTTAATTTAATTGTGAGACTTCTCGAAGAAGCCGCCCTACGGGCTGCGATGCATCTCCACCCCAGTACCGCGTCGGAGGTGCCGGCTGAAACGCTGCGAACGCTCGGGAAGGTGCCGTTGGCTTAAAGTGCTCTTCAAGCGAAGAATAAAGACTTGGAATTAACCTTTAAAGGCGAAAAAGTGCCTGTTCCTGCCATTTACTCCACTCTTCTACTTAACATGCTTTCTTAATGCTGCCGTTGAATTTGTTTCATATGCAAAAGAACCTGACCTCACAGAACCCCAAACTCACAGACCTCCACTTGGTTTGCGCCACAGACTCCCTCTTGGAGCAAATCACAAATCTGACAGTTTTCATCAATAACATGCAAAAACGAAACAATAATCAAAAGTTCCTGATTCAAACTGAGCCGGCTGCATTCAATAGTAAAGTAAGACTCGTTTATACAGTCATAAAAACATTGAAAGCTCTGATTCTGCACAGTGATTCGAGTTTCACCCAAAAAAAACCAGCAAGACTTTCGGTTCAATATTAACTTACTAATAGAGCTAACTAATATGCAGTACCTCAGTGTGGGTCAATCTAGGTTTCTGTATTTTAAATAATTTTATCATACAGTCGTCAAATTACATGTTTTGTTTATTACATGTTTTAACTAGGGGCACCCAAACTTTAGCAGAAGACTGTAAACACAAAGCACAGCAAGTGTAACAGATTAAAACTCCAAAGGTGCAGCTAATGCTAGCTGTCTCCAGCTTAGTAGTTCCATCTTATGTTTTTCATTTATATGGGAAAAGCATGCTGGCGGCTGATACACCATGCACCCATATCTTCAAGTCAAAGGGATTGTTCTTACCATACATCTTGCCCTCGTCTGAGAGGATGATCTTGCGGCGGCCACAGGGGGGATAGATGGCCAGAGCCTCCTGGAAGCTCTGCTCGATGTCAGGGCTCCACACGCCCTCTGCGTCGTTGTCCATCGGCTTGTCTGCCGAGTCGCTCATCCTCTCGATGTCCTCGGCAGGACTTTCGCTGCCGCTCCAGCTGCTGGGATCAATGGTGGCGGTTGGGACCTCCAAGCCGAAGCCTGGAGCAGACTAGGGTGAGACCTAAAAGAGGTGACGAAGACAAAACTGGCGGTTATTCTCCATTAAGCATGTACGACTGTGCTCATTCAATAAATCTGACAATACATTTGATATTTGACAAGCCTGTTTAACTACCAGTCTCGGGCCATATTAAAAGACAACAGGCAATATTATTAGTAATTGGAGTAATTGGTTCCTTAAAATCAACACGGATGCCCACCAGGAAGAAGCCTGAGAATCAGACACTCAAGCTTTTCCAGACGCCACGCGAGTTTGTAAGTTTGAAGAAGTCATGAAAGATGCATCACGTTCTTAAAGACCAAACGTTGACGTGCAAAACACAACAAACTTCATTCGTTTAACCATTTTTTCGTAGTGATAACAACCAAATTGGCTCCCATAAGGGATTCTTATAGCTCAGATATTAAGATTGTGTTTCTGTTTTCTCAGAGGCACCTCAGTGCACTTCAAGTACGGCCCAATTGCCTTGAGAAATGAGATGGGGTTGGACGAGGAGACAGCAGGCGTATAATCTTAAAACACTCGTCCAAAACCACCTGGCATCTCCCGTAAAGCAGCAGACTTTCTTCTCTAAAAAGGCCTTTATCAGGCGAGCCAATTTCAGGCCAGCTGCCCGGACCTTCAAACGGCCCCTTAAATCTGGATGGAAATCATGTCGGCCGATTGTGTAAAGCGCAGCACCTCTGCTTCCAAAACATCCCGAGCAATATCGCTGTCGTTTTCAGCTCTCCTTATTTCAATGAAATAAAGGGAGCCTGATCTCGTCCAAAGAGAATCTGGTTTTCCCATTCGAGCTTCGCTGAGTCAGCGCGAGGTTATGAGACGCATATAAAAGCCGAGTCCAAGGAAAAAGGCCAGTAACTGAAGTCTCAGAAGTGGATGTAGGCCTCTGTCCGGAGGCGGTTAACCAAGTTATCGCAGAGTCACTGCCCAGCAACGATAAAACTCAGCTTTAAAAAAGCTATTATTAAAAACGTTAATATTTGATTTCATTACAAACCAAAGTAACACATGAGCATAACTGAACGTTTACACATAAAAGGTGAGAATATCTCACATTTGTTGCAAATACATCAGAAGAAATAGTCGCAGCTGTTAAGCTGAGCTGGTTGAACGAGTGCTGCAGTCAGATATCATGACTTCCACACATCCTCAGACCACAAACCAACTCCAGCTCTCTGGAAAAACACAGTTCTGGCCAAACTCAGCTGCTACAGACACCACAGCAACAGATGCCGATGTATGCATGCAATTCCTGATTCGCTAAATTACCCTTTCATGAACAAATTAAAGATGATAATACACTACAGGCAATACTTTTACTGAACCGGGTTTACTGTGTTTTCTTACTGGACAAAGTTTAAGCATCTCATATTTTAACCGTTCTAATGAGTCTAAAACAGGGAACGTCTACAAATAATAATAATAATAATAGATTATTATTATTTTTACTTTCATTATTATTATTAGTGTTTAGTGAACCTTTTGATTATTGGTCATCTGAAGACGCACTTAAATATAGCAACACTATAATGCTAATGCTAATAAATATAGCAACACTTTCTATTACAGTCAGTTTCTGATGGTCCATAACTCTCAAGTGGACACGGAAGCAAGCGGTTTTGGTGATGTCAGATGCACATAAAGGTAAAGCGAATAAAAAAAAGGAATCCCTCACCCTATAATCCGATGTAACCATTTATCACAATTATTTTCCACACAGTCATCGGAATACTACACTAGTCACACACACATCACTCGTACCTACTTTTATTGTTGTTTTGTTTTTGTTTTTTTGTAAAGGAGCAAAGAAACATCAAACATATCACTCATATCACATTGTATTAAGTCACTGTGCAATTGATTCCACAGACACATATGAATACCACAGCAAAAAGAGCAATATAAGCAAGCATTGTTCTGCATGTGAGGACACAACTAGCCCCATAAAACCCTATTAAAAAAGGCAAACATGTCACAAACATGAGGTTGGATGTTCTTGAAGTCCCACCCCCGAGCCAAAGTAGCGCCAAGCGGACCCCACCCCATCCCCCCACCCTCCAGACGAGCGCTTCCTCTCTCTGCCTGTTCCCATTCAGGCAGCACAAGCTGTTGTGAAGTGGGACTAGCAGCATATGTTTCTTCTAGAATGTCAGTTCACGAGGAGAGAGGGGGGGAGCAAGCTGTTTGGGGGGGGCTGGATTGTGGAGGGAGCTTTTCCTGAATTCCGTTTTTGTGCGCTGAATGCTGACACTGCAGAACCGACTCGCAGACTGATGGGGGGGGAGCCTCCCCGTTCTGACCACTAAATGGTTTGGGCCTTTTTTTTTTTCCTTCAAATGTTCCCCCTCTCCCACCCTCCCACCCTGCCTGCATAATGAACTACACTGGTAATCACTTCCAGCACTGCGACAAACATATTGTGGTTGTTTCGGCGGAGTCACCGGCCTCCCAACCGTGTTTTTAGCTCCTTAGTAGTGCAAACTGTTTAAAGCTGAAGAGGCTGGGGACGTGCTCAGGAGCCCGGCGTGGATAAACATGTTTACTTCAGGACGTCCTCGGCTGTAAGCTTCCTTATGGAAACAGAAAGCTGTGTGGAAGGAAGAAAAAAAAAAAAAAACGGGAAAAAAAACACGCTTCTTCCTTGAGTGGCCTACTTAACACAGAGAAGATGGAGGGCCAGGGTCTAGGCATGTCTGTTGTGCCTGCTAGCGTTTCCCCTGCAGGAGAAAACTGACATATCAGCCGCATTTTTTCCTCCCTCCGGCGAGCTCAAGGGCCTATACGTTCCAGCGACTGCCCCCACTTCCACAGGTGGTCGCCCCCGACACGTCACACGAGGAAATGAATACCGCTACGCCGCAGCAGCCGATGAATTATTAATCCCCGCCTTCGCTGTACAACAACTTCACGCACAAATACAAGCGCAGAACATTCATCCCACTGTTTTACAGCCCGAGGTGACCACAGCGCCGAAACACAAGGAGGCTGCAGTTTACATGGGTTCAGAGATTCACCTTACACACATAAAAAAACCAGGCAAATAAAACCAAGTACGTAAACGTTTTAGCGCCTCTGGCCAAATGACACGTTTAGTTAAACACAAACTGCACATTAATAAGAGAGAAACCTTTTAAATATGCAAATGTTGGTGTTTAGTGCACATTTGATCTCGTATAGGAGAAAATAAAGCACAAAATAGATTAGAAAACCATCCACAAATTTGAGCAAGGGCACCCACATTGCATATAATACTATATAGCGATAAAGAAGAAGAGAACGAGGCCCTTTTCCGTGTTGCTACACGTCCAGGCCCGGCTCGGAGGGCTGCGGCGAACCACTGTTTTGATCGCTGAATGATCTGCCAAATGCTGCTTCTATTAATCAAAACATTTCTAAAGCACTTTAAAAGTACAAAGCACAAAGTATCTTCAGAATTAAGCATTTTTCCAGGAACCTTTCTTTTCTGAACATCATCAATGCCCCGGAATCCCAAGGTAAAAGCTTTTGGCTTTCACCAGAAGCTTTCAAATCAAGTTACCAGGGGTTTTCCATGGGTGATCTTGAACAATTGCCACTAGTTTGAGGGGAAGAAAGGCCCAGATAACTAAGGCATTTATTCCACAGACCACTTTCCCTGTGCTCCTGTGCCAGGCAAGCTTCTTTTTTTTTTTTTAATTTGTCTTCCAAAGACACTTTTAAAGTGCTCTTGTACTGCCACATTGGAAATGGCTCTACTCTTGCAATAAAGTGCAGCTGCAAGGCAACCTAACAAAGGAAGGCGCCGCCGGTTGTTTTTGATTACAGGTGTTATTGGCTGGTTTCTCTTAATTGTAAATGACTGACGCCTAATGATGGCGTAATCATGTTTATGGCGCTCCATTGAACTAATGGCGCAATAAACAGATGCTGGAGTTGGTAAATAGTAGCACATCTACTATGAGGAATGTAACAGATCAACTAAATCGGCTTAATTAGTGATCGACAAAGAGTTTAGTTCAATAAATGTAATTACATTAGGATCATAGCACCAAACACCCAAACGAACGATGTTTCTGAATCAATCAATGGATATTAATTGAAGAAGCCATCACAGACTTCTATCAAGGATCCATCCATTTAGCTTGTATCTTGTTGTGCTAAGGTCCAATCCAGTGAAGTCATTTTAGTTGCAAGCAGCTGCTCTAAATGCCGAACCACGAAGTTCATTAGTAATACACCCCCACCTAAACCGGCAAATGTGAAAATATACAGGCTCGTCATTCGAACACCAGGGACAGAATACCACACATCTACCATCTTTAATTCTGCTTGTACACATTAGTAATCTTTTTCAGTTTAGCAAGTCTCTAAAAAAGCTACAACACCCTGTAAACTAGTTTCTCTCGTGTTTTTTTCAAGCACTAATACCATGGAAAACTGGAGTTCTCCACACTTTCTTGAACGTTTGTTGTATGTAAATGCTGTTAAAGTCCAAAACTGACAATTTACAGCTAAAACAGTCTGTTTAGAATTTACAGCTTTAACGACATTAATGAAGAAATCAGACAGAACATTAAAAGGACTGACAGGTGAAGTGAATAACGTTGATTATATTGTTACGGTGGCACCTGCCAGGAGGTGGGAGATATTAGTCAGCAAGTGAGCACTTAGTTCTTGAAGTTGACGTGTTGGAATCCGGAAAAATGGACAAGTTTAAGAACCTGAGCGTCTCTGAATTGAGATAGCTAGACGATTGGGTCAGATCATCCCTAAAACGACAGTTTTTTAAGGCAATGGCTGATTACACTGGGTAGCAAATTTCTATGAATGGTCGTTTTATTGCAATTTCGATGTTGCTTAGTCGAGTTTTGCTGATTCAGCAAATCACACCAGTTATTCCTATTTAGTAGTTCTGGAATTCTCTGTATATTTTCATTTAAAGCCCGACCGATATACCAGCAGGCCAATATCATCGGCCGATATTAGGCATTTTCCAAACTATCGGTATCAACATTTATAATGGCCGATAAATGAATATTTCAAAAATAAAATAAAAACGGACGAAACACCCTTCAACCATGTCATGAG
>JBBPDB010000039.1:4580172-4596859 GCA_037974465.1 Brachypetersius altus | reverse complement strand
GCTGGTTGGGGATGTTCTTGGCTTCGGCTGGTTTAGTTTCAGTTTCATATTCAGTTGTATGGCGTGTTCTAAGACGCATAATCATGTTAGTGGTGTTAAAATGCCGTTGCTTGCTTCCACCTCGAGGGATTTCATCATGACATGCATTGCAAACGGCTAACTTTACGTCTTTATCGGACACTTTGAAAAACTTCCAGACGGGAGAACTCCTGTTGAGCTCCCCTCTGCTGCTGTTTACCTGTGCGCTGTGCATGAACGTGTGAAGAAGTCGCGCGAGTAATTTACGTCAAGTGATCGGCGATTTTGGGGTTCACCGATCAAGCTATTTTCAGCCAATATCGGCCGATCAATCGGAGCATCACTAATAATGTATATACAAGAATATTGCCACTACCTAAAGAATCCCCACTAAAGGCATGTTTTACTCAGAAGAGAGCTTAATTAAGCGTGTTTAATTGGATTTTGTACAGCGTTCTGTGTGAAAAGCTGAATAAAAATACTTGATTTTTTTTTTAAGTTGAAAAATCTGATTTTTTAGTTGAAAAGCTCCTTTCTGACCAGTTTTATTCTATACTGCCCACCAAGGCCATGCGCAGCCTTTCAGAGCCCGAACCGCCTAAGAGGGAAAAGATGATCTCAGTAGCCGACGGAGTCCATGAAGGTGTTCTGTTTAGAGTGATGGATCATGAAAATGTCATCCAAGCGACATCTAGAGTGTCTGGGAATGCTGTGGATATTTTGACCAAAAATGAACACAAATAATAGGCAAATAATAATAATGTCAATGATGATTAACTATTTATATACAGTGAAGTCCCTCAATATACAGCAAAAATATAGAAGAAATCACTGCTTTCGTACCTCAATACTGTCAGTTAGCTAAACACATGCTTACGAGAGTCGCTCTCCACCTTCTGAAAACTGAGTGAGGGAGAGTGAGAGTGTGTGTGTGTGTGTGTGTGTGTGTGTGTGTGTGTGTGTGTGTGTGTGTGTGTGTTAGGGGTGCTCACTCTCAGCTCCTCCTGAGGCCAACTCCCTCTCTGATAATGTTCTCTGCACATCATGGCCAGGATGTGCCCCAACACGCCTCTTTCACAACTCACTGCCATACGCCCACACACACACACACACGCGCGCGCACAGTCGTACACCAACAGTTCCAGGACTGGGGATTTGAATCTGTTATAAAAAAAAGCCACTGGAGCTTAACTGGCTACAGCGTGTGGCCCGTGTTTGGTGGCAGGATTTCTGCTATCGGTTCTGCTTGGATGATAAGGCACTGATGGGCAGGCCATAAAATGTGAGACGGAGAAAGAGAGAGAGAGAGAGCGAGCGAGAGAGAAAGGGACACACATACACAAACACACTCAGAACTAGTACGATGAGTCAAACTCCCTCACATTACCTCAGAAGAGCCGAGATCAGACACAGTGAGACACAGATTGACTGGAGAATAAATCTTTGCTGTTTTTGGTCACTTTTGAGTCTTTGTTGGAAGTGAAGACAATCAACGTCATTATTGAGAAGACGCAGAAATAGAAGAGAGAGGATTCTGGCGGGGGAAAAAATCGCCCAAGATCAGCCAAGACTTGTTCGGTGTCCAAATTAGCTTCTTTAATTTTGCCCTGAAGTCGTGAGGGAAATGTAGCTGAAGAGTTAGGGAGGCTCCACCTGTGCAAACTACAGGCCTAAACCATCACACCTGTCTCGTGACGAGTTGTTAAGTAATCTCACATAGACTTGTTAGGCAGCTTTCTCCCGCTGTCTGTAGATAACACTGCAATTTATAAAAATGAACAAGTATTTTTCCCTTCAAAACATTCCGATTTTTATTTCTTTTACACGTTTACAGCATGGACGGCACGGAATTCCTGGTCTGATGTGCATTTCCATGTTGTTTATTCATGTTGTATGAGGAGGCTTCGACTATTAGAGGATCCTGGTGAGGTTCAGAAATACCCAACGTTAAATAAGGAACCAACAAGGACCTGCTAAACATGATTCTGGGCTTACAACGATGCCCCTATAGACTCTGAGGCATAAAACTTTGTCCTTCTCTCTGTACCGAAAGCACGGTTCAAGACTGCAGCCATTCCGCTGAAGAGCAAGGCCCACGGAACGCGCCGTGCTAATTCATGATATGATAGGAAACTCAATTAAGACGTACAAAAACGCACCTTTCAAAGGCTCCTCTTACACGAGGTCATTTGCATTTCAATAGAATATTTCTGTTAGTGCATCCCCTTTGTGTCGTGGTGTCTGCTTTGCTCTTAGCTGCGCAGGGTGCTTTATAGCGGTGGAGTGGACCGCGGCGCGCTGCACTGCACTCATTAGAATCATATCAAAAAGTCTGTTGTTGGCGGGAAAAAAGCCCTATTTACTTGTTACTTCATACGTGCTGTATATCAGCATGGCTTCATTATATCCATGTCATCATTTAAACACAAAGCTTCTGCGTTCGCAGAATGCGCTTTTCAACCAGCCCTGCAGAACAGCGTATGGCCGAAGACGCACTGATGGATTCCGAAACTGAATCCTGTTTGTTACATTTCGCAGTTCAGCAAAACATCAAGTTTATACCAACTTATGCCAAAAGTGTCAATCAAGCTAGATCATGGTTAAGGCGTGTAACTTAGCTAAAAGCAGATCTTAGTGTAGCTTTACAGCTATGAAGAACAGACGGTGACGACTTAAGCGCTGGCGTATGTCGCTCTAGATAAGAGCGTCTGCTAAATTGCCGTAAACGTAATCAATAGTCCAACATGATTAACCATTTCTGCTAGTCTCTCCAGATCTCTCAGATCCAAAAAAACCCCAAAACAACATGAAAACAACACCACCAAATGAAAACAACAAAAAATGGATCGTTAATATTACTTAACAACTGCTCCGACAGAGTATAATGATTAAGACCGGGTTCGGAGAACTGCAGTCCTGCAGTTTGGTGATTAACCGTGGAGCATTCTGAGAAGAAAACCTACCAGACTGTTCCTTTATGTGTTCGCTACTTTAGCTTTTATAGCTCCAGGGAACAACTAAAGAAGCAAAACGTAGACGGCGCCTACTAGAGAGGAACGAGGAATCGTTTTTCTATAAAAGAGTGCAATTTTTTAAGTAACAAGAGCTGAAATGTAATCATTTCTTATATCGTTTAACATTGATTTATATTGTTTTCATTGCATTTGCCAGAAACCTGGTGCACAACATTCAGCAGTCCAGTCAAAAAAGGTATTAGACAACCTTTATGGTGAATAAAAGCTTTAAATTAACCATAGAACCCGAGTAAAATCGAATTTCAACAAAAATCAAAAATGTAAAGCAGTCTAAAAATGTCGCAGTTTGCTGCTCTTTCTCTCTCCGTCTCTCTGGAGCCCCTCCTTCTGTGGGTTTTCCCCACCCACTTGTGGGCGGAGCCTATCCTGAAAGTTCTCCCGGGTTCAGAGATCTTGTGTTTGTTTCTAAGATCTAAAATACAAGAAATTTCTTCATTTTTGGTCTTTATGGTCATTTTAAACCCCAGTAGTTTAAATTACAGTCATTTTAGTTGTACGTGAACAAAAAAAAAAAACACAACAAAATGACATCTTGACATCTTGTCCAGCATCAACACAAACCAGGGGAACCAACATATAAGCAGTGGTTTGGCCGTATGGGGACCATTTGTAGCACTGCCGGATTGGATCCGTGCCGCTCGAGGGTTAAAAAGAAAGCAATCACAATTTAATTCCAGTTGCACTATTGGTCCCAATTTCCCTAAAGTGTTGGCCCTACAATCAGGAGATCATGAGTTCGATCCCTTAGATCAAGAGCGCACAACATACCAGAACAAGTGTGTTACACCGACCAGTGGCTTTGCATTAGTGGACGTTTGAATAGGTTTAAACATACAGACGCGTCTCGCCTGACCAACGTTTGTAGTAAGGCGTACAAATGAATTTGACTTTTTCAGATCTCTTTAGGAAACTACTTCTGGTTCTTTCTGGTTCTTTTTCTGAGTTTCAAGCATTTCAACAAAACGTAAAGGTTCCATATCGCACTGAGAACCGTACATCCAAGCCAAGAACCATTTAGAGTACTTTATTCAGGCTTTAAGACTCTGAGAAACAAATAAGATGACAACACAAAAGCCGGGTCACACTTTGTCCAATTATACGTCGGATCCCAGGACTAGACGGCCACCGTAACACATCATTTCATGCCTGAACTTTGAATGTGGATTCGGCTGCCTGTGGCAACACCGTAACACCATTCAAACATGCCAGATAAGTGGCTCTCCGCTGACTGGAGTGCGGCTCGGCTCCCTGCATCTTCGGCTCTGGTCAGGAGCCTGTCAAAAGCTGAAGGCTTGTGTGCTGGGCGCTGTTCGAACACTAATTATCACAGCTTCTAAGAGGTAGGAATGTCACCTGTGGAAACTGTTGCAACCTTAAGAGATAATTGCATGCTCCTATCTGCCCGACTCTGGCACCATGGAAATGGTCTTATTAGCGAGATAAAGGGGGTGGGGGGGGTGGGCAACAAGTGAATGCCTCAGTGAGAGGTGAGCCGTGGCTGTGACACGGCATTATGGGGGATGACACTTATCGACAGATTACATGAACCACTCTGGTTGAGGCTGAGCTGGAATCCAGCTCCTTAAATTAAGAGACCCAATTTCAGCCATCACACAAGGCTAGGGTAATGAAATAGAAGATGAGAGGGCTGAAATGTAATTTTCCGTGTTGAGTCCTTTTGTGCTGTTATCTAAGAAGGTGCAGTAATGATTCGGTGAATGGCTTTCACCAACTCCGTAATGACCCGCAGTAGTTAAGGCCTCATACAAGAGAACTATAATTACCGAGTAATTACCAATTGCGATGTTCGCCCGGCATTTTATAAGCTTACTATGGCATCAAGTTAATTATTGCCGTAATGCTGAAACTATTCCAAAAGTCTTCGTGTTTGGAAAAAGCAGAGTCCAATTAGGCATATTCATGGCAACAAGGCATAGTTGAGATTCCAAACAGTGTGTGTGTGTGTGTGTGTGTGTGTGTGTGTGTGTGTGAGTGTGTGTGTGTGTGTGTGTGTGTGAGCCATCATTATTCATTCATAATCGCAGGAATGTATAATGAACACAAAGAAACGTCTTCTGTACAAACCACAGAGGACCAATGTAGGACCACTGAGGGGATATTTTTCATCAGAAACAGATTGTGTTCATAATTATGTTTTCATACAAATAATAATAATAATAAAAATCTCACATTTTCCTCCAAACAAATGTGCCAGACCAATCACCGGCGTATTCAAAATAGCCGTCTGGTTCATTCAGTGCTTCTTCTGCAAACATTTTTCAACTTACTTCTGTTTTTTGCCAAATTTCAGGATGCCAAGATAAAAATCGCTGGAATGGCCGCTCCACCAAGGGTACATACATCTGAATGAAATTCAACCTAATTTAACAGGTCACGAACGCCACTAGCGAAGCCTTTCGAACTCCATGGCCCCCTCGTCCATGACCTCCACGCGACTGTAGCTGTAAACGGAGAAGAATTGATCTGTTTTGCATTGGATTTTCCTCCCGGTTTCATGACTACGTCTTCAGGCCCTGAGCGCTGATGGATGAATAAACGATTGAGCTCGTCTCGACCGCTCTCCCAAACCAGAAAAGCAAAGGGTCCAATGGAGTGGACAGCCAACGATCCTCTCCTACTGGCGGCGGCCCGGCGTTTATTTCATGCCTCTTTAAACCAACAGGACTGGACGCCGCGAATCCGTCTGATAACATCCAACTCAAAGCTGAGGCTCGAAGCCTGCCGCCCGGCGCCGCTACTACAGGCCACTCTGGGATCAATTTCTGTTGGCCAGAACGCTGGATTGATTTACAGGGCCTGTCAAAACAGCTTTCTCCACCTGCCACAGATGCGGCACAATCATGGACACTGTTCAGCCCATTACACCGCTGCAGCGCAGAGGGCTGCAGGGCGGGTCTCTATTTATGGGTCTGGAATATTGTAGTTTGAAACTGCACCATTAGAGTCTGATAGAGTGACATGCAACAGAGTAGTCATGTCATAATGAAGTACTTCCACAGGAAGAGCCGGCAGAAAGACAGAAGAACGCTCGGCTCTCTTACAGGCCTGATATATCGTTTGTCATCAAAAGCCCGATGTATCATATTACTTACCTCATATTCACAAGTAAAGAAATTCTGTCAAAAGTGCACATTCAAGCTCTGCCGCGTCTATGTCACCCATCCAAACAAACAGAAAAATGCAGGCTTTACCCCGAAACGTAAATCAGATGTAAATGTACATCCTTGCTTATTCAACTACAATGCAGATACGCTTGAATCTGGTGGCAAAATGACAGCAATATCTCTCGACCTCTACGGCTGCCAGAAATATGTAGCACATTCCAGCAATTCCTCACGTGTCTGTTGCACAATGCGGGGAGTGAGGCGGGGCTTTAAAAAGCACAGGAAATTAAAGCTGTAAATAAGGAGAGAGGCAGATAAGGGATCTCTCTTACAGGAGATGTGTTATGAGAGACAGAAAGAGCCATCTGCATTTCACGAGTTCCTCCATGTCAGAGTGTGTCTGCTCGGTGCAAAACCTCCATCTGCTGTAAACCGCCTCTTCCCACTGAACAGCTAATGGCACAAAGGTCGCGTGGAATTTCTGACCGGCTTTTTATTTGCTGTGTGGTGACGCGGGGATGCTTACGGCCTCCTCGTGACCAGAAGAGACGCTTCCTCTCGACTCCATGGAAACGTGGCGGTGAAATCCTCGTCAGGTCACCATGGAGTACACCTGTGTGAAAACTGCCATCTGGGGAAAAAGTCAGCCAGGAGCCACTAGAGCCATGACGCAGCACCTTTATTTATAAAACAGGATAAAAATGTAACTAGTGTAGTGAGAACATTAATTTCAATGGAGTATAATGTCTTAAACAGTGTTAATAAAACTTAAACAGTGTTTAAGTTCATATGGAGTAACACTGTGCTTAGGAACTAGTACTAGGAAATCAGTTTTGTTTTTTATCTATGTATTCAAACAGTAAACAAATGAATACGTCTCTATGTGCACCCTCTTCAACCAAACCCATGTTAACACACTCCGTTAAAAAAAAAAGTCCCAAAAAGTGATGCGACAGCATGTATTGCTGGGAGCTCTGTACACTATGCACACACACAAAAATAAATCTGGATCTCTCCACATCTGGGCTCTTCATATTTGCATGTGGTGTTGAATCGGCATGGCAGTGTTTACAAAGCTGAGGCTGCACTGTAGCGAGAGTTCAAACTCATTCAGCAGCCTCACTCTGCATACTAATGCTCCCGGGCTAGCCCACGGTCCCTATCTCCGCACTCTAAATCCAGGCCAGCTCCGGGGTAGGGGGGAGTCCGCCCGGACTGGGACGGCCACGATAACAATGCCGCGGCCCTTAATGAAAGGCCTGGTGGGGATTTATTGCGACGGAGGAGCGGGGAATACGGTGCCAGAGAGCCTGGACGCTCCACGTTTGAAAACAGACCACAAATTATAAACAGTTTCACTAAATGAAGTGAGTGAGTGTCTTTGTTCAGAGGGCGTACATCTTCCTATTGCTGGTTCGGAGTAGCGCACACTAACCGCTACCATGGCCAGCACTGGGAAAGGAAGTTATTGAAGCCTGGATTTCCTGCTTTCAGCTGAGGCCAAGAACGCAGAGGTTTATGGCAGCTTCAGGAACTGACTCATCTAATGATTCATGGATTAGATACTGCTTTTCATGTGCGTCTGGTTGGGGAAACAGTTTTGTCTAAACACGAACTTACGGAACACCGCGTTTTAAGGTCTGCGGGACGGCTGGCGGACACTAGAGGGACACCGTAACACCGCAGGTCATAACAGGGCCACGGCCCTGTCCGAATGATTGCTTTCCCAATAAGTGGTGAGCACGCCATTTGAATTAAAAACATTAATTTGTTTCCTTAAAAAAAAAAAAAACGAAGCCCATCTGGTTTCAGTTACAAGGCTGAAAGTACTAGAACAGCAAATCTTAATGTGCTCTAAAGCGCCAGACGACTCTCCGGATTGAGAGCAAAGCCTCTAAAACTGGCGGATTCTCACACATGCCGGAAAAGATTCCAGCTAAAGTGATCTCGAAACTCCCGGTCCAGGTAAGCACATAAAACCGGCGGGAGTCGAACGCATGAGGTCATATCCCATTACGTGTCTGACGGACAAATTTGCAAAACAAGTAACAAGCGCCGGTCTCTTAATTACGTATTTAAGAGCGAGAAGTGAAGTACGATTTAAGGAAGAAAAAATACGGTCACCAAGGCCAAAGTGCACTCGGCAGTTCGCAGCCGGTTTATAGCTGCTGTTCTGAAGCACATTTACTCAGATGACGTCAGTGGCCTCCAGCCAGTTTCTCCTCTTGGAGGCAATGGAGCTCAGTTGCATTAAGGCCTCGCTATAACTACTGAGCAGGAGGCCATGCTTACGAATTCCCTCTGAGACGCAGTTCTCCTCAGGTCACTCACAAACAGACAACAGCCCGACTCACGCCGGCGTGCAGCCAGTCCGCGGGAGCCGGCGCGGTCCCACACACTCGCACCTCGGTGTGGCCTGTAATGCTCACACACACTTTATGAAGCTATTCCATTTTTTGGAATGACTGAATGAATGGAATCGTTTCGAGGGAAAAGTTCTTACTGAGCATTGCAGTCCGTGATATGTCATGTGTTGGATTCGCTACATGCTGACCAATAAAACAGTGATGAAGCGCTAAATATCACTCTAATAACAACAGCGAGCCCAGAAAATTGGAAACATGCATTCCAAACGTATTCGTCCCCAGACAAATAACTATGCGCAGTCAGGGTTAAACAATATAAAACTGAACAACAGCTAATCTCTCACACACACAGTGAAGTTGTACAAAAGGTCTGTGTTCAGCATGGCCAAGATTTAATGCCTTCTATTAACTGTGTAATCCACGGAGTCGCTTTAATCAGTGCTCGGGCCCTAATTGGCGCTCTATTAGACTTAATAACGAACATTCGTCCGCATGATACGGAACCGCTCTCACCGCTTCGCATAATCACATCTGTAAAAACCTCTGGCCTCGCCAACCAGTCCATAAAATAACTCGAGATGCGCCACCATCCTCGCGTCCGACACATTTCTAGGAATGCTTCAGTGCTCCTGCATGTGTGACTCAGTCAATCGCCTTATTGACAACAGTCTTAAACCTACGAAGGCAACAAAGACACTTAATGGCACCGGGAAACAGAAGACGCTTGCCAGATTAGCTTTAAGGCGATTTTAATGCAACAACTGGGCAGAAAAGGAACGCAGACTGATTGATTTTTCCCACTATCACCCCAGGAAGAATAGCTCCGGAATCTAACTTAATCAGGCCTAATAATTCGCATTCATAACAGTTGAATTCCCTACACAAATGTCAGCCCTGAGAGGGTCTGAGTCATGAAATCATTGAGAAAACCTTCGAATATACAGGTATGCCCTTCAAAACTGGTATAAAATTTGGCATTTGGTATAAAAGGCTCTAATGTTTAAACGTGAAGCAAAACGAGGCGGAACGTCATGGTACAGCCAGAAGATACATGGTTACAATAAGACGAAGGCAAATACGCTCCAAAACCTTTCAAAGAGAACAATCAGTTGAACTTACAGGCCTTGATCTGACAATATTTCATCTACACTGAAGCAGCAGATATGAAAGATTTACATGTGACTAAAGAAGAGTATCATGGATTTTCAAAATATCATAATTAAACTGTTTGGAAAAGTCTGAGGTGAACTACATCATTCTAGAGAAACTCAGGGGTTCACTCAAATATTTGTTTTTTAGTAGCAATGGGAAGCTGTATGCTATGCTGAGAGTGAATGGGATTTTTTTTTAATTATTATTATTATTTATGTTGGAGAGGAACATGCAGAGCCTTGTATGAGAAAACAGTCCCGGAAGAAAACTTTTGCTTCACTTCTGTTTGACCAATAACAGCATTAAAAACAATAAAAAGCTTCATAGGTCACTTTGGGTACCACAATAAATGGTTATACTTGCATTGCAGACCCCACGAAACCTGGTTTCTATCACTACCATGGTTTCTTCATAACTGACCTCATCTTAACCATCCATGTATTTTAACATTTTTTTTTGTAAATTGGTGTATTTTTCTCTATTTCTGGCCAGTGGCCGTTCACAATTGCTCCAGACCGCCTTCAACGTTTTGTTAGTATCTTCATGTCATCTTGCATTAGCAGCAGAAACAGCAAACCTACGAGAGACCGCTGTGCCATGCGAAGCACGGAGATCTTTGTTTGCTTCTGGAAAGAGTGAATAATACTGGCGTATGTGTAAAACCGCTTTTGATCAGTTCGGTTCTTTATTTATACCAGCTGGTTCCATCGCTGGAAGAATGCGCCAGTGAAAAGGGGACAGGAATAGCTCTTGCTCTCTGTAAGGCGTAACAATTCCCCTCCGATGCCCCACCGCTGCTCTCACACAGCCCAAATATAATGTAATGCAGCGCAGTGGGGAGAATTCCTGTCTAATAGAAGCCCACAATTATGTCAATGTTTGCAATCAGTATCGTCCAAGATCACCTCACATGTAATATTTTCCATCTATTTAGGCTTTATTTTCTTTTACCCAGTGATCGCTCTGATTCCTGTTTGACCACAGATAGCTTCTAATAGGAAATGATGTCGAGGGCGAATAAAACAGACAGGACGTGGCTGTTTGTGTTGGGCTGCGTCCCAGCAGAGTTTAGCCGTTCATGTTGCCCCGTGACCACAGGCGGGGAGGAAAGTGAGTTAGCTGCATCTAAAAGTGGCGAGGATGCTCGCGTGTGGTTCATTCATATCTTTTGATGCCCTGTTGAGGTAAACCCCTCGCTCCTACCATATAGCCATTATAAACCTATTTGGTTCCAGGCTGCTTCGCTAAGTGCATATAAAACATTCTGAAAGACAGTAAAAGCATCAACACTTAAGGAGGAAAAAAAACAAAAAACAAGACCAGCTCTGTTCTCTTTCAAATCAAAGCCTGTTGTTAATTCAAAAATGAATTTCATATCAAATTAAGCCATTTGCCTTCCTCTACTACCTTACTAATGCTGCCATGAGGAAATAAGGCAATAGTCAATAGTAGTAATTACGCTACAGATGTGGGAGTACTATCTCATCCAGTCAATCAGGTATCGATCTACACATTCAACCCTGTTACCACCAAACATGAACAGCTGTGACACCTGTATCGTTAGTATGATGCAAATTCGGAAGGAAAACGCGTTCCATTACAATTATTTGGTACATACAGAGGTTTGTGCAGAGCCTTATATGAGAAAATAGTCCCCAAAGAAAACTTTCGCTTCACAGTTACTTCTGTTTTACCATTACAACATAAAAAAAATTTTTTTTTAAAACTTCATAGGTCACTTTAGGTAACACATATTTGCATTGTAGACCCCATGAAACCTGGTTTCTATCACTACCACGGCAAAAATCTGTTTAGGTTTCTTCATAACTGACCATTTCGTCTCATCCTAACCTTTGATTTATGCTTTCCATCACAATAGTTTGGTACGAACAGGAATTTCTGTTCTTCTTTAAGAATCTGAGCAAGCACATCGCAGTAAACCGAGAATGCACACAAATATTTGGCCCCGGAGACCCAGCGAGTGACTCAAACGCAGACAGGCAGAGAGCTTCGATTTATTCAGCGAGAGAACGAGCGTCTTTTTTACCAAAGACAAATTCATACCGAGCCATAAACAGTTGGCAACTGAAATATGAAGCGTATTAAAATGCCATTGATAAGTTGAGTGAGCAGTTATCTTATCTGAAGCATACAGGAGCCATATGGTGCCATGGCCACTAGCGCCTGTTGCTGGCACAACAATGGCCCGGCCTGGACGTCGAGCGGCAGGCGCAGGTTGACAAATGGTCGTTAGCCTGCATCCTCCGAGCAGTAAATGCGAGAGCAAACGTTCATATTTGCATTTTTCCCCCCCTTACAGGTGCAGAAGGGGTCTAAACCAGATGTCGACCCGAACGCGGCACTGTTTGCCTTCTGCAGTTCAACAGCCCCACACACACACACACACACACACACACACACACACACACACTCACTCCTCCCTGGCTCAGCAACAGGAAAGACAATAGGGTCTCTCTGTGTGTTCTTCCATTCCCCCACAATCCTCCATTCCCAGAGGTAACCCAATCCACTATGTCTGAGCAAGGCACCTATTCTCTTCCCATTTCACAACTGAAAGACTGCATTCTTCCCTCCTCAGCCACGCTGATGAGCACCACTCATACAGAAAGTATCAAAATGAATGCGCCTTCTTTTTCCGCCCCTCCGATTCCGATTTATTATTAAAGCCGCAAAAATGCACGCCTGGTGACAACACAGGGGTTAGTGCGCTGTTTCAGCATCACTACTGCAGCTCCGGCGCTGGCCAGAGGAAACACAGCAGCTCTGTCCCAACAACACGCAAGTGACGATTAATAAAGAATTAATAACAGGGATCAAGTCTTGCTCCAAGGGGTGCAAGGACACACACACTTTTCTACATTTCTACTGTTGAAAATGTTATTTGGAAATTGTTATAGTACTCCACAGGTAATATTTATAAAAACTGATTACACTTTTATTTCAAAATAAAAGTCGCAAGTCAAACCTAATTAAGTCTAAAATGTCTTCTAATCTTACAAACCTGTTTTACCGTTCGACTGTGAACTCTTATAAAACCTTACGCAGGAGGGGGGGGGAGATGAGGGTTGAAAATGCCTCCATTATCTGCTCGCTAAACTGAAATATTAACACAGACGTGTCACAAAACCACCAAAAATATGTCCAGTTCATACACAGAGTCTAGCATTAACCATTAACTACAGTTAAGTTACTGTTCTGGGTTTCGTGTTACTGGCAGGGGTTAACTGGAGGGTAGAATTAGGGAATGAGAGACAGGAAAAAAAGTTTTCAAAAGTGTTCAGACAC
Source organism: Brachypetersius altus (assembly GCA_037974465.1). Taxonomy (NCBI): domain Eukaryota; kingdom Metazoa; phylum Chordata; class Actinopteri; order Characiformes; family Alestidae; genus Brachypetersius; species Brachypetersius altus. The sequence goes on along the minus strand of JBBPDB010000039.1, from coordinate 4,583,857 downwards.
ATTTTCCATTTTTGCACATGCACTCGTTGTTAGAATCGTTTTTCAGAACTGTATGGAAATGATTAGGCCTTCGTTCTTGTATGTTTCTGTCCAATAAGAGACATCTTGGTTGAAAACCACCAGCAAATATTATATGGGCTATGTATTAGTAACATATTAGTAATATATATATATATATATATATATATATATGAAAAGAATACAGTTTTTGTGTTGTCTTACTTTGTTTAAGCTCGAATATGAAGTGGTGAGAGGCTCAGTGCCCTCATTTAAACTGCATTTAGATCAAGGAGGGCTTGGAAGTGAGGAACAGCATAAGCTAACATTAGTCAAATTTCTACTTTTTTCATTATAAAGCAATCTGAAGAGCTATAACAACAGGCCTTTTTAAGGTTTTAATGGATAAAATCTATCCAGTACTACTATACAGAGCTACACAGATACCAGCTGTACCCCAAAGCAAACCAGGCTGCTGGAGTGTGACCTCCTGGAACAAATAAAGCAAAGGTTCTCCCTTTAACCAGACTATGTAAGTTTCCTATTTGCCAAGGATGCGTGCGGAGTGTCTTTGTCTTTTGAAAACATTGGCAGCTCTCCTACATGTTTAAATGGAGCAGCTGGAAGACAGCTGTGAATCAAAAAGTCCTGAAAACCAGGACAAAAGATGTGTCCCTGACACGGGGTCCCGGGGCTGGAAATGCTAAGCACGCTCGCGTCCAACAGGTCTCCTCATTGCATAAGGCCTGAAAACAAAGCACCTTTTACCCCCCCCCCCCCTCCACACCACACACACACACACACACACACACATATACACTCACTCACACACAGCAAGCAGATTTACTTCTCAACATCGTGACATGTCAGGGGTTAAGTCTGATAGAAGTCAATCTGTTTACTGTAGTAAATGATAATGGCCCAGTTAGAGGAAACAAACAAGGCATTGTGTCTCGCTGGCCCCTCTTTTTAAAAAGGCCACAGTGAAATATAAGACAATAATTAACTGCAAGAAAAGGAGGTCTATTCCCAAATCGCACAACAGTGCAACTTGTTTTCAGCCGGAGCACCAACTGTACTAGGCATTTCCCTCAGATGCTTTAGACCCGACCTAGATTTTATCCATTAAAACCTTAAAAAGGCCTGTTGTTGTAGCTCTTCGGATTGCTTTACAAAGGAAAAAGCTGGAATTTCACTAATGTTAGCTTATGCTACTCCTCACTCTGTCCAGATTAGACACTTCCAAGCCCTCCTTGATCTAAATACAGTTTAAACGAGGGCACTGGGCCTCTCACCACTTCATTTCTGAGCTTAATCAAAGTAAATCACCACAGAAACGTTTTTTTTTTCCCCCCTCAAAATATGACTGTGTCCTCAAATCTGGTCTTTAGGAGCACATTAGCAAGAGCCACTGGGTCAGAACTGAACTTAGTTTACTGCTTCTTTAAAGAAATACAAGTTTCTAATTAAGGTTAAAGGCAAACGTAGACAATTCCAGTAACACCAAGTGTGTTTCAAAGCTTAACCACAACACTCTCACCACTTTCACATTTTTAAAAGCTCGAGTCACCATTAGCCCGCTGACACAGTGCTACATGGTCTCTGCTACATTGTACCATTTAGCCTTTAGAAGATGTGAAATTTTCAACGAACACAATCATTTATGGAGCGAGTCGTCCTGGTTTTTATATTAACTAGGACGTTGCCTTGGCCAAATATTACAACAACGTCCATTATTTCCTCGCCATGACTCCAGAAGAACAAGGCGGGCAATCCCAACAAAGGAAATGACAAAAAACTACAGGCTAAGCTCTTATTCCTCAGCTGTTATTCCTCCACAAAAACAGAGTGCCCGACCGGTTTGACGAGGTCAGGACGCAAAAAATAAAGATATAAACCAAATTACTGCTGCTAATCCCGGCTAAAACAAATGTAAACAGGGTGTAGTATTACTGTGAAGTTGCCTCAGCCCGTAACTGAAGGTCTTCGAATGCAACAGATTGCCTAGAGAAGTTGCAGAGAAGTTTCTGGAGGAAAGCAAGCACGGAGTAGAAGATACATTTCTGTCGTGTTTTCAAAATAAACTGGACGTATTTAACCACGCTCGGTACGAAAGGAATGTAAAAATGCGGGACCGATGCAACAACAAAAAACGCAACCAAAAACAAACCGAAGAGAGTAAATAAGGGAAAAAAGGTGGAAGGTGTACTCACGGTGGAGATGTTGGAAGGAGAAGAAGGAGAAAATGTGGTGCAGGAGAAAGCAACAAGTCTCCCCGTGCCGTGTTTTTGCGCCACTTCCAAAAGGTTCCAGCTCGATCTGCGGGTCCCTGCGGGGAGAACTGCTGCGGAGAGAAGAGCAACATTTGGCTCCGTCATCGTGTCCAAAAATCTCATTTTTACGCAACCATTCAGATCCGAAACGTCCCGAAAATCGACGAGCACTGCTCTCTGGCCAGGGGTGCGGAGCTCCACTGCGGAGCAGGAGCGCCAGCCCGGCCTTCTGTACGCAAAAATGCGAAAAATGTGAAAGATTTTCGCGCTGTGTCAGTCTGAGGCAGCGCGCAAAAGTGAAAGCGCCCTGTTGCAGGAGCAGAACCAGGCCAACTCACTCTCCTCTGAAAAAAACACTTTTTAGAGTGCCTTTTACCAGGATAAAAACGTGACAGTTATTTTATTAACCCCCTCCCCCCTATAGAAAATCATAAAATTCAACTTTTTTTCACATTTATGACCTACAAACTTACCTTAACGTCCGTAATTGATAACAATGTTTTCTCTCTCTCTCAGTTTTTTTAAATTCGCCCCCTTTAGACAATCGTAATTGATTATTTTCCTAAATGTTTTTTTTATTATTTGTCTCTTTTTTGCGGACAGTGTGGAGTTATTCTCGGAGTCGGGCCGGTCGAGAGATGTGAAGAATGCGCGGAATGAGGCTGGAATGAAATGAACGCGAGCGCGGCGGCGGCGCGAGGGGGGCGGAGCCAACACGAGTGACGTCACATCACTGTCGGCGGGCGGACATGGGGGCGTGAACAACACTTGGGCGGGGTGACGTCACGGGATACGTACGCAGCTCACGCGTCCAATGGGAGCGCGCGGAAGGCCTGTTTATATTATATATAACAAAATAATAACAGTTTTGCGTTTTTTTTATAAACAACATGCTAGAAAGAAATGCACAAATAAATATGATTTAATCTTATCTAATAGAAAATATATAAAATAAGACAAATTATTGCGTAGGATATATAATATTATTATTATGTATAGAACAAAATTATATGTTTGGTTTTCTTATTCAGTAAATTACACATACAGAACTGTGCAAATGTCTGCCAGAAAGAAATGTATATACAAATATATATGTATGTATATATGTGTGTGTGTGTGTGTGTGTGTGTGTGTGTACAGGTAAGACCACATGATGCTTTATATATTTTTAAAAAGTATATATATTTGATTTTTTATTCAATAAACTAATTATACACATTGTACTATAAAAAAATAAGTCTTAGGCACATGTGAAAATAATATTTAAGAACGGTGTAGGTGAGCAGTGAGTGCTCTTTCACATTAATATTAGTAAATATACTAAATAAAACTAAAAAGAATAAATACTATACTGTAAATTATGCAGACAATAGAGGTTTTATGTTCAGTATCTCAGTGTGTTTTATATATATTTA